>JAKXYG010000640.1:0-152161 GCA_025895645.1 Cardicola forsteri | reverse complement strand
AAATTCTTTTTCCCTTGGTTGGTTTTATCATCTACCGTCTATAATAACCTTGACACAAATATCAGTTGTATTGCAAATGACTGAAGTGTAGTTGTAATAAATTATTGATAAATTTTGGGTTGAAAAACATTTTACTTCTCTTTACTTGTTTTATTTACTACTACTGTTAATGTATCTTATAAATGTACCTATTATTTGTCTACCGTAAGTTATTTCAAGGCCACCGTAACCGGTCCCAAGTCATGTTGAGAAAGCAGGAGGCTATGAGCATACAATGAAATGAAAGCAGCATGATTCCAATGGTGAGGTTTAGCGCAATCCGATCGATATGCACTATCGTCAGAACCAAGCAATCTTGTTGTCACGATTTCATAAATAACAATATAAAATTTAAATAAAAATTTATTATACTAATCGGATTTAAATATTTAGAATTTGGTTCTCAATAGACTAATCGTTTTTTGGTAAAAACTAACGTAATTGATCGATATTTCTAATTGACATCACGAAAACAGATAACCTTTGCCAACAACATGACATCATCATAATTTAGCAAATAAATTACTTGGTCACGTTCTACGTTTGTCATGTAATCTTTTCAGTGGAAGATTTGAAGATGTTAGGTTAACAGTAGATTGCAGAAAGGGTGCTTAATAATAATAATAATAATTTTCTAAGTTGATATACACTTTACTTCATAATATAGTTCAAATTTATAATGACCTATCCAACGTATAATGATATTTTTTAACTTCTACAATCGTAGACGCCATCACATATGTTTTCCTAAAGTTCATTTTATTACTATTGTTTGTACTTTTTTCTGACTAACGGGTAAAATGTGTTCATGTGCTGAATGTAGTCTGATAGATAGTTTGATAGATAAATGATAATTATTATTTACAAAACCCTCATTAAAAAGAATGTGACTTGGGAAGAACGAGGAACAATGGCGTAAAGTGCATTTATATGGAACAAACGTTGTTGGCATACAAAAAAGTGTTTTGTACAGTATCAGTACAAAAATTCAAAAAATATTTAAAAAACACAAAAATGGTGGTAAAATGTCCGAACACATGGAACCATTTTGTTCTATGTTTTTTTTTAAATTGTGGAACCTTGTTATTGTTTCTTCTGCTAGTGTTATCTTGTTGCCCCATGTTTATTTTAAAACAATAGGGTTTTGTAATAGTTGTGATAATTGTACGTACGTGTGTGGCTATGTATGGACATATACTTTAGTTTAATGCCTGTTTTCAACTACCAATCAAATTACTATATTTTATTTTACAGCCTACCTAATTTAAACAATCAATACACTACGCTTTAATATAATTGGTCCATTATCAATTAAATCCATAACTTCCATTCTTGTACAATATGATTGGTTTATGCATATCTTATTAAATGGGCCATATTTTATTTATATCCTATTTCAAATAGTTGAATTATTATTATTGCTTTAGTGTAAGAAGGCGTTGAGACAATGCTTGAAGTTAGTCTTTTCATCAAATATATAATTATAATTATATTTATTTATTTATTTATTTTATTTAAATATCCTATGGCTTTACATAGTACAAGGCGACAAGGTTATTTGTTATTAAATTAAGCTTCAATATTTCACTAGAGGTACATTCAACACAAAAATACATTTTCATCATCAAAAATGAACGAAAAAATTACAAAAAATAGTAATACAAATAATGGGAACAAAATAATAATGAATATAAATACAGTTATTGCACGTGAATGCCACTTGGATGAATTATGTGCACATTCCACTTCTCCACAGGTTACATTTTTGCAGTGAAAATGGAATATTATTGTTGTTTTTTTACCGTATTTTACTCGACTCTAGTTGAAATCGTGCTTTCACTTTTTATGTAAATGGTGACTTTAGTTATTTATATAGTAATAAGTGTACTTTTCAAAGGCAATATTGCTTGCCTTGAGTTTTGTTGTATTTTAAAGACGGAGGAATGTAAATGTCTATTCATTTGTATAATATTTTAATAATGTACCGCAAACAGCTATAAATATTGAGTATGAAATAAGTTGTATTTTCCATAAGTTAAGTTCACTGTACTCAATTTAAGTCCATTTTTAACTAATGGGTTATCGATTAATAGAAAAATACTTCCAAATTTTATAGTTTCCGGTAGATCATTTTACTTACAGGTGTATTTTTGTAAGTTTTGTTTTGTTTATTGATGCAGAGCTTTTAATAAATGATGTGCTTATTAACGTAAAAGCTTTAACTTAACGCCAATTACTTTCAAAAGTGGATTATTGGACACAGTACATGATTGTATTTTTCTAGTTTTTGCTGCATTTAGAAAGCTTGCAACTTCATTTTGGGGACAAAACACTGAGATGAAAGATTAGCAATCACCAAATATGTGATTACCTCCGATTTTATTATTTTCCGTCACTAGTGATGTCATAACGAGGACTGCACTAATTTGGACACGTTCTTTATAAAAAAAATTGTGATACGATCGAATCTAATTTTATTCTGGCTTGCCTAAGCACCGATTAGAAGACAAAAGAAAGTGGTTAGAAACATATTTGAACGAATGATTTTGGCAATTATTTTTACGTTATTTTGGCCAGAACATAATTACAGAAACAATGGCTAAGTCGTTTAAACAAACTACATTCACATGCTTTGCAAAATTATGGAAGGGAATTCTTGGAGGTGCTCCGTAAACTTTGACGTTGTTGTTTTCTGAATGAAAATATATTTGACAAAGGTGGTGTTTTTGTACCCATACTTCATTCCTTTATTCCTTTTAACATGGGCTTGAAATCGGTTACAGCGGAAATGAAAATTATTTAAACACTTCTACATGTGTTTGTGTAGGACATAGTAAAATCTAATTAATTCTACTTATTTTAAGACATTTTACAATACTTAATAAATTATTTAAAAATGATTGCAAAGTAAATACAGATTTAACATGTTTCTGTTTTACGGACACCTGTAGAAATTCGGATTAACTACAACACTCATTTTAACGGTGACAACAATATGCCTCAGCTCGTCGTTTTTGATGGGCTACAATTTAGCTGTACTGAACATACCGGAAAAGGTAAGTTTGGAAATTAATGTAGATTGAAAAAATGGTTATATTATTTGTGCATATTTTGAATCCGATAAGCGTGTTTTGACAAGTTTTGGGTATCATCTGACAATTATAATTTCTATTTCTGGATTCAATACTTTTATGTTTCACAAAATTTCTTTTGTATATATTGAAATTCCGGTAGTGAAACTTAAACTCACGCTCACCTATATACTGGTCTAACGCTTCAATTATCTCCAAAATACAAAATATACTGGAATAATCCAGTAGTTTCAGCTTGTGTATGGATGGTGTGCAATAATGCGAAGGATAATATGAATTCCATGATAATTACAAATTTTTAAAATTGAGAGTGGTCCTTACCAGTTTTTAAAACCATTGAAAATTATATTACAATTTTTAAAAGAAAATGGTAACCACATTTTAGGAGAATAGAAGCATAGGATATTCTGATTGCTTGGTGGGAGTACCCCTTTTTGTTAATTATCCTTCCTTTGTGAATAACTTTTGTGGATAATTCAACCGATTTAAATATACGTTTTAGGTTTATTACCTATTGTTTGAGAGGAAGCGTTTTGTAGAAATAGAAACTTAACAACACTAATTTTGGGCCCTCATTTTAGTATTCTGACGGTGAACGAACCTATGTTTCTGAGTCTAAGGTTTAACCCATCTCTACCAACTTGATATATATATATATATATATATATATATATATATATATATATATATATATATATATATATATATATATATTGTCTGGTTGAGAAATAAGGAAGGTTTTTAACCTGGCCTCTGTAAAAATATATTGTAAAGGAAACAACAAGAGGACATCATTTCATTAAAGTACAGCGAATAAACGGAATCAAAATGACACCGATTACGGGGTTTTAAGAAATCCGAATAGAATTTCAATTTTCGATATGCACGATTTTTAGAGTCAAACATTTAATGTACAATCTTGTTGAATAATGTTGTTGCCTTATGCTCGTCAGAGCGTATGGGTTTGGAATAATAAATAATACATCTATTCATATCTTATGGTTTGCATTTTTAAGTCCATCTTGGAATTTTTCAAAAACGAAATATTTAAAGGTGAGATACAGAATGGCACAATTGTTACTCCATCATTTCTTCACGGACAAACGAGTTCAGTGTTTGTTATATTTGCTGCCATGGGTGCATTTTCATCCGGTTTTGTAGCCGATCGAATAGGGCGGTAAGTGCAGTAATTAATATTTTATTCACGTAGTTTGCATTGTACAAAAACTGCATAATGTGTTTGATGACCAATTGCAATTAACAATAATAATAACAATAATAATAATATTAATAATAATAGTAATAATAATAATAGTATTAACAATAATAATAATGATAATAATAATTTTTTTTAAATAATAATAATATTATTATTATTATTATTAATAATAATAATAATATTAACAATAATAATAATAATATTAATAATAATGATAATAATATTAACAATAATAATGATATTATTATTGTTATTAATAATAATAATAATATTAATAATAATAATATTAACAGTAATAATAATAATAATAATAATGATAATAATATTAACAATAATAATAATAATAATAATAATAATAATAATAATAACAATATTAACAATAATAATTATAATAATATTAACAATAACAATAATATTAATAATAATAATAATAATAATAATAATAATACATCAGTTGCATCTACATGATATTACTGTTTTTTGCACAAAACATTTATTGTAGACGCAACGGGTTGATAATAAACCACTTCTTTGCTATACTTGGTGCCGTCATTTCCTCACTTTGCGTAGTAACTCGAGTTCCGGCCTTACTTTTTGTTGGTCGTGTGTTTTCGGGCGTCAATAGCGGCGTTACCATTGGTGTGGCATCTATTTATTTGATGGAATTAGCTCCACGTAAACTGCGAGGTGGCATTGGAGCATGTCACCAATTGGCAGTAACGATTGGTATTTTGGTTGCTTACTTGTTAACGGCAGAATTTACATTCAAGTCTTACAATCTTTGGCCTATAGCTGTCGGTTTGGGTGCGGTTCCTGCCTTTCTGGGACTTATTTTACTTCCTCTATGTCCAGAAAGTGCTCGTTTCATATTTTTGTCAAAAGGCGATGAAATGCAAGCTAGGAAAGTATTTTTATCTTTGAATTCAATGGAAAATGTAGACACTTTTATTGGTGAATTGAAGGAAGAGCAAGAAGCAACTCGTAATCAGCCCAAATTCGAATTTTTCCAGCTGTTTAAGATGCGGGATTTGCGTATTCCAGTTATTATTGCATGTTTGCTCCAATTTCTGCAACAATTGTCTGGTATAAATGCGGTAGGTTTAATTTTTATTGATCAGTGTTGATAACTAAATAAATCATTGAAATGCGTTTGATGTAGTGTTTCCAATAAGTGATGTGTACAAGTAGATTATCATTTTTATTTTTAGCAAGGATGATATTTAAACAAAATTAAGATTAAGTGTCATATGTAAAAAAACAATTTAATAAGCTTAATTTAATCATTAACGGACAGAAGATAATATATTGAATTAATAAAAATATCTATTTATAATTTTAGGTAATTAATTATTCATCAACTATGTTACGAACGGCGGGAGTGGGTGAAGAATACATTGACTATTGCGTTATTGGCATCGGTGTCCTGAATGTAGTAATGACAATAGTAGCATTACCCCTCATCGAGCGTACAGGTCGTCGGGTTCTTTTGTTGTGGCCCTCTGTTTTGGTCGCTATTTCCCTCTTCTTCCTTACCATATTCGTTACTTTGGCTTCGGAATCGAAGAGTCCAACTTATGGCGTCATATCGGTCGTATTCATTTTGCTTTACATTTGTGGATTTGCTCTCGGTTTGGGTCCCATACCAGCAATGTTGGTTGGCGAAATATTCAGACAAGCTCCACGTGCTGCCGCCTATTCGCTGAGTCAATCGTGTCAGTGGTTGGCTAATTTAATGGTATTGGCTACCTATAAAAGTATAAATGTACGTTTTGCAAATTTTGTCAAATGTATACAAGGCTCTATAAATCTGAAAAATATTTCAAAGATTAATGTCACACTACAGCACATTTTACATTATTTATATCAGACGTGTAACTTACAATAGAGGCAAAACTATTACTCAAATATTACAACTATTTTACTTAATATAGATTTTGCAATTAACTTTGTTTACTAATTTTAAAAACACAGATAGATGAACAACATCGAATTATATTTTCTCTCTCCCCCCCTCGCAATTTTTTTGTTTAATTGTAGGAAGCAATTGGCGGCTATTCATTTATCCCCTTTTTGGTTGTTGTTGTTGGGTGCCTAATTTTCTTCTTCCTATTCATGCCCGAAACAAAGAATAGGACATTCGACGAAATTGCCAAAGATCTCGTCTTCTTGACAATTGTACCAGGAAAACGCAAAGCCGCTCTCGAGGATCGCAATTTGACCTTATTCACCAAGAACGACTCGAGAAATGACCAGCCAGCCACGGAAAATTTACTCAAAAACGGCTAAAATTGCATCGAAAAAAAGTGCTATTAGACAGTGTTGTTTGACGACTGATAGATTTTAAATGATACATCATATTGTATACCACTCGCACATTATATATATATATATATAGGAAAATGTTTCTAAATGTTTGTCAACTGTTTGACGCTTTAAATTAGCAAGTCATTTGTGTTTATTCAATTTCGGATTTGTTATTAAAACTTAAATAGGTAGTGCATTGATTGATCCGCAAATGCTTGTTTTACTTTTTTTTCTGAAGTTTGTTGTTACCATATAAGTTATCTAGGTTGATTGGTATTTATCATAATAACCAATAGTCCAGTTATTGGCAGTCATGATTTAAGTAATGCTTTTCATTTTAGTTGAGTTTTGTTTACACATTTGTAATTGATTAAACTATACATATATATATATATATATAAAGACATTAATAAACTTTTTCCTTACTGTAAATTGGTTGGCAATCAATTGTACCCGGGGTGTTCTAGTGCTACAGCGGTCGACTCACGTCTGGGTAGATATGGGTTTGATTCCAACCACGGGCATTAAATACGGGCCAACGTTTGGCTTCGCTCAGTTGTGCGCTGTTGAAAAATGTTTTGCCATAAAACATTTAAAACAGTTTTAAAAAATTAGCCAAACATTGTATTAGAATCAAAAATGAAATAGTCGTCGAGAAAAATTATAAAACGCCTAAATGTATGTAAAATGCTGTTTCTAGGCAACTGTGTTTGTGTTCGACGGATAGCGCTTATCTATCACAGTCTTGAGATACCAACATCTTGTCTAACGTGTTGATGTGCGGTGACTTGTGACCCCAATTATCAGCGTTCACAAAATATAAATTGGAACTCGTTGACAATTGTATTCCTTGTTGTTTTTCACACGTATTTCACTTTGAATAATCATTTTTTCAGCTAAGTGATGAACTGACACATTGGGGACGGCATTATCGTCGGTTTCTAAACCGAACATTGCCAGATTCATTCATTCATTTTGGTTAGTAACGTGGTCATCTCTTCATTATTTCCCATATTTATACGACATGTAAAACGATCAAATTCCATGGCTTAACAAGCGTAGACAAACGGAAGAATAACAAAGTTTCTTGGCTGGTAGACGGCATCCTTGTGACGTCGCCACTGTTCGCAAAGATTGACGAGGTCGCCTGATTTTTTGTCAGGGTTTTCTCCCTTAGCCCAAGGGCTACATATGGTATACGTATACCTTTAGATACCTTTTAACTATCCTGGGTGTATGTTCGCACCCACCCGCCGTAGCGAAAGCCCAGTTATACCGCTGTGCACTCGGACCCTGCTGTTATTAGTCTAGATGCCTAGGGGCACCTAGTCCAGGATGCACCACGTGGAGGACTAACAGTCAGGAATATCACCATTGGAAATTGAGACTTTATAAGCATTACTCAAATCCTCAGGATCATTAGCATCCCAGATCGGTAGGCTGAAACGAATGGCCCAGTTATTTGACTTTTTCTGTAAGGTTTCGTTAACGACCTGAATTATACGATTATTGATGCCATTGTCACCATTAATAAATGTGGAAAATAATGAAGAGGTGATCACGTCACTAACCAAAATGAAATGAATAAATCGAATACAATTCACAAATGTATATATTTGTTTACTTTTGCCGTATAATAAATAGGTTTTTAAAAAATGTTATGAACATTTTTCAATAAATTGTTTAGCATTTTGCTTTAACCTATCTTTCAATTTTAAAGCCTGCATGATTTTGTGCACATTTTCTTTCCTTAATTGAATAAATGCCAAAAACAGCAGTATTTTTAAAACGATGGATGTTTTTATTTATCACTACTACTATTTATTTATCTAAATAAAAGCGATTTTGTGTCAATTGTAATTGTATTATTGAATACCACATGTTCGATTGTTTTCTATAAATCAGGCAACATGTCACATGAATAGCTGTTTAATTTCGTTCAATTGGCCTTAATCAATGCAAAAGGCATCAAGCTACTGAAGTTCTCGACTATTATCCGGAAGGAAGAGGATAAATAGGATTCCCTGAAAAGCTTTGATTTATTTTAAATGTTTTGACAAGAAACGCACCTTTCAGCAGTAGACATTTTAGCAAAGCCGAACGCTTGGGCCAGCATTTCAGTACCGGTGATGGGGTTCGAACCTCTATGCCCACCGAGATCCACATCGAGCGCTGTACTGCTAGACTACCCCGGATGCAATTAAGATTTAAAGTCAGTATTGCTTTATTGAGTGCACGTTGTTAAAGTTGATAGTTTGGGCGTTTAAGTAATCCTTTGTGGAACAAAAGTACTATTTCTATTAAAGCCAAGATTAGAATATATGAGTTTAATGCCTTCTATTTTACTTTATGCATGCGAAACTTGGTCTCTTACCCAAGTGGATATACAAAAGCATGTCCATTTTAAACAATGCTGTTTAAAACCCATACGTGGTTTCAATCGCTGTCCTCTATTGAACGTAACCTTTTAATAACTAATAAAATATTTCCAATATTTGTAAGTCACTTAATATTTATTGGCCATGTATCTCTAGCATATTTAAAGAAAGACGATTAAAATGGATTGGTCATGTTTTACGTAGATCGCCCACTTATCCAGCCAGAACAGCTATGGAAGCCCATCCATTAGCCGGACGGAAAAGGAGACCAGGCAGCCAACGGAAAATTTGGACGGACATTACAGTACGCAAACTCAGTCCTTTTATTTATGCTAGGCCTCCTAGTCCAAATGAATTGCCTAATTGCGCGTTCGTTTGCAGCTAATCGACATAACTGGAGGGGCTTTACTCGGGATCTAATTTACATTTAAAGTCAGCGCACAGTCAAGTGTCGTTCATTAAGTTTAGATTGTAAAAGTTGATGTGTTTGCAGACTTGTGATAATTTGAACTACCCTGGGCGATAGTAACCAGTGTGGGGTGTTTATCCCCGATAATATTGATTATAATTACTTGCACCTATTCTCAAGGACAAGTTTAATCATACCGCTGTTTATTTGATTCCTCATTCGTTTTAGCGTGAGTTATCACAGAAACATATCAGATAGAGTTAATTGTTTCTAGTATCTTAACATGCTCAATAAATGCTCCTTTATATAAATAATCATTATTGGGAATTAAAGTAAATATTAAGTGCATCAATAATCAATTGTTTAATTAATTTGTGCACTTTTCTCATATTTTCAGTCGTTTAATATATAAAACGTGATTATTTAAAATATCATTGAGAATATATGTATATATGTTTTATTTGTAAGGTGCAGATAACATTATTGTTATAAACGTATCACAATTAAAAAAAAAACATTATCTCCACTGTCAAAACTAATCTACTCGGTACATGATTTGAGTAGTACTTATAAAGTCTCAATTTTAAATAATGGTGACATTCTCAACTCATCTACACCCATGAAACTTAAAAAGTTTATTCTAGACGTATGTATGCCATAGCAAAGTAGTAAATATATATATATATAGCCGTTAGGCTAATGATCCTGAGGATTTGAGTAATGCTTATAAAGTCTCAATTTCCAATGATGGTGATATTCCTGACTGTTAGTCCTCCACGTGGTGCATCCTGGACTAGGTGCCCCTAGGCATCTAGACTAATAACAGCAGGGTCCGAGTGCACAGCGGTATAACTGGGCTCCCGCTACGGCAGGTGGGTGCGAACATACACCCAGGATACTGAAAAGGTATCTAAAAGTATACGTATACCATATGTAGCCCTTGGGCTAAGGGAGATAACCCTGAAAAAAAATCAGGCGGCCTCGTCAATCTTTGCGAACAGTGGCGACGTCACAAGGATGCCGTCTACCAGCCAAGAAACTTTGTTATTCTTCCACGTTTGTCTACGCTTGTCAAGCCATCGAGATCGATCGTTCTACATGTCGTATAAATATGGGAAATAATGAAGAGGTGACCACGTCACCAACCAAAATGAAAATGAATGAAAATGTTAGGCTAAATGCGAAAATCCTAGTTATAAATCAGGCGATTTCGTCAATTTTTGTAAACAGTAGCGTGCCGTCACAAGGAATCTCGTTATTGTTCCACGTTTGTGATTCCCATGAAAGTAGTACAATAAAAAAGTTATGTTTGCTTTTAGCGAAGCTGAACGTGGATCCACTTTCAGTGCCGGTGGTGGAAATCGAAGTGAATCGAGTGCCCTACCGCCATACCACCAATTATTTAATCCTTTTTGAAATATAAACTGTTAATTGTCTGATGATCTAGAGTATTACGTTGATGAAATCCAGCTTGTTTATCTCCTGTAATACTTAATACATATTATATATTATATATATTATTATACAAAACCCTTTTGCTTTAATAAGACAACAATTACAGCGAAACAACAACAACAACAAAGTCTCGTTGGCATTAAAGATTCTGTAAATCAAAGATTGAGCCTCGTTTTGGATTTCACTCAACCCTGTCATTTGTGTAACTCTGTCATCCAAATACGTGCAATTACTTTTTTACCGCTGTTTGCTGGAATGGCGTCCTCTTGATTGTTTCCGTAGCAGTATAAATGTTTTACAGAGGCCAGGTTGCTGACCTTGCATTCAAACCCTCCTCTTTTATCCAGGCTTGGGACTGGCTAGGTTGAATCATTTCTGGTCCAAACTAGGCGGAATTATTTTTATTTTAATATTCAATACATATACACAAGATTAATATTTCTTTTTGTAAATAATTGGACTAGTTGGCTTTGAATCCATTGAATAATCTTTTTGATAAATATTTTGTATTTATCGTAGGCTGAGTAAACAAAGCTGGCAATGATAAAAATTAATATAATGTTTTTCATTTGGCTTGACAAGGTAAAAAAACCAGAATAACAGATGTTGAATTAAATTTTTTTTAAATTAGGTTGATGTTCTTCATACATTTTTATAAAATTATTACACAGTTAGATAAATCTGTAGAAAAGTCTTCCTTTTATTACTTTGAATGTTTCAATGGAAAACATCATGGAGCAGTGGACATTTTAGCGTGAACGTGGGAATCAAATCTCAATGCCCTTGTCTCTTTTGTTCTTCCTCTTCGCCCTATCACCTAGTTGTGGTTTGTAAATGTACCACCTCAATTATTTTATGACCTTCAATATATCTTTTGTCTATAAAATAAGGAAATATTAAATTTTCTATACCTTATTTGATCTCCTTCTGTGTGGGCGTTATTGATATTCTGCTCTGTTTGTTGTATCATTAATTGCGACAATCATTTTGGTAATTTAATTCTTCAGATAACTCCGCCTGGAGAATGTCAAAAGTGAAGCAACCGAGTCAGTCTCAAGACTGGTTAAGAGAGAAGGATTTGAGCCTTTATAAAAAGTATGTATTGCTAAAATAGCACATAAGAAGACGCCATTTCAGCAAACAGCAGTAAATAATTGATAGCATGACCCGGATAACAGGGTTGAGTGAAAGCCGAAAGGAAGGTCAATATTCAATTAGATGAAAACAAGTAGTTGGTCAACTTGTACGTTTACCGCCCGAAGGACCAGAAAGAATGGTTTGGGAATGGACAATTGATGATAGCACAGCAAAATCTAATTGAAACGACAAATAGCGACGTAAGTGAATCCAATGTTGACCTACTATGATACTGAAGTATGTGTAGCACTTGTTACTTATCGTAGACATATCTAACAGTTACCTTATCTAACAATACCTTAGATAATACTTTACTAATATGTATACATTTAATATTATTCGCAAAAACATTCTTAATATAATACACAATAACATTCGTTTTGGCAATAAAGCACAATACCATCATTATGAAAACTTATAAGCAAACACAGATAATTGGTTTAAAAAAATAGTTTTATCTACTAAAATACATAAATATACAAAATCAAGGCAACAAACTTAATAATCTCATTAATTTTAGTGATATCCACGCTTTTGTTCAACTTCTGCCAGTTGCTTTGGGTAGGAATCTATCAACGTACCAATATAGTCCTTCAAAATGCAATTTTTTACAGCATAATTAATTTTCGCTTCCAATGATACGTCAGTTTCCATGCAGTTCACCTCACGTTTTAAAATACTAAAAAAGTTTTTAATTACATTGAGGTCTGGACTGTATGGAGGAAGTTGAATAAAAGTAAGCTTTTGTGGTTTAAATAAGGAAAACGTATAGTAAATTGTAAGTTATATTAAAATTAAATTAATTGGAATGAAATATGTTGCCTACTGGAATGTGGAATCAAACAATCATTTTGGCTAAACGTTCGAACACACATGGAATCATTTTGTTTTCCCATATGTTCCTTTTCAATTATGTTGCCGTTTTTGTTCTTATTGTTCTTATCTTGTTGTCTTTGACTTTTTCTAAAGCAAAAGGGTTTTGCAATAATCATTGTACGTGCGTGGGTGTCCATATTTGCATAATTTCATTTTAATGCTTGTTTTCAACTGCCAATCAAATTGCAATATAATTTATTTTACAGCCCATCTGACTTTTGTAATAATATTACTATTATTACTATTATTATTATTATTATTACTATTAGTACTATTATTATTATTATTAATACTATTATTATCATTATTGTTATTATTATTATTATTATTACTATTATTATTACTATTATTATTATTATTATTATTTATTATTATTATTACCATTATTATTATTATTACTATTATTATTATTGTTATTATTGTTATTATTGTTATTATTATTATTATTATTATTATTATTACTATTATTATTGCTACTATTATTATTATTATTATTAATTATTAATTATATAATTATATATTATTATAACTATTATAACTATTATTATTTATTATTATTATTATTATTATTATTATTATTATTATTATTATTATTATTATTATTATTATTATTATTATTATTATTTGTCTTTGTTTTTTTAACAAAATTCCATAAAATGCAGTTGAAGAAAATGAGGTAGTTAGATAATTGGGCTGTCGTTTCCAATCTACTGATCTGGACGTTTTTCAACTGGAGACCTAAGAACATGCGTTTCCAGATTTATTGATCCAACACAACAAAAGATGGTGACAGAGACACCTCTTCACTAGTTCTCAGTTCGCATAGCATCCCAAATTCTTGTACGAAGAGGTTGTTGGATAAACATCGCGGACCGCATTTTTGCGAGGGCGCCAGTGTTTACAGGAATTGACACGACGATATTATTTGGAGGAATTGGAGGTTTACGTATCTACAGGCCTAACCAGCAATATATTGAATAAATGAATACCTTGAGGTATCTTTTAAGCATCTGAGCTGGAATCCAGTAAAAGTCCAGTTATACCGTCGTGCTCTCGGTCCCTTCTGTTATTAGTCCAGATGCCAACAGGATGTACCACGTGGAGGTGAAAATGGTACACATATCATCATTATTGGAATTTAAGACTTTATAAGCATAACTCAAATCCTTAGAATTATTACTATCCCAGTGACATATTTAGTCAAGATATGAATGTTCACATTGTTATAATACATTTCTTATGTTCTATAAAGGCTTTATAATAATTGCAAATATATATATATATATATATATATATGAAGCACATGTAACTTGTAGTAAGATAATGATCTTAGTAGTATAAATAAAACCAGTATTTTATACCAATATCATTGTAAAATTGTACTTTTTATCAAAAACAAAAACGTCAAAATTTTTTAAATTGAAATAACAAGCTAATTCGCTGCTTAAAAATAATTTATATTATAAAATATACATAAACATATACAAAAATTGATAATAAAAGCGAGACAGTTGTAATCAGTTAAGTAATGTTTATTGATTTTTAGAAATTTCTGAAAACATTTAATGCAGGGGGTTTTTACGTGTATTATTTAATCCGATATTGCGAAATCTGGTTTTGCATTGCATAATTAATTTTCTCAATTAAAATTGCTTATTTTTCAAACTATTTACATTATATTTTTAAATTATTTTAAAAACTTTTAAATATATTAAGGTTTGTGTGATCTGGAAGCAATAGTATAAATACAACGTTTATTTTAGTCAAAGATTTTGTAATTTATATGACTAAAAATACATTAATTTCCAAAGTATAATAAAAATTATATTATCTTTTTCTTAAAATATAGATTAGAACAATGCTTTTATTAATTGTTTAATGCCATAGATCATCATGTTGAGGTCCAGTATTAAATATAAAATTGAATAATTTACCAATTTCAGTGCTACCTTAAGCACCTACTATTTTGATCCTATTTTAATATAATTAAAACATTTTTAA
This sequence comes from Cardicola forsteri, assembly GCA_025895645.1. Lineage (NCBI taxonomy): Eukaryota > Metazoa > Platyhelminthes > Trematoda > Strigeidida > Aporocotylidae > Cardicola > Cardicola forsteri. The sequence goes on along the minus strand of JAKXYG010000640.1, from coordinate 137,251 downwards.
AGAATTTAAAATGGTTGGAGAAATAAAAATGTTCAATTAAAAAAATCGTAATGTAATGTAAAACCAAATTCTACATTAGGTTAAAATACATAGGAACCCTTATACTAAACATTTTCAAAAAATATAGAAATCAATGAATATTACCTAAAATATTAAACGTGAATAGCTTTTGTTATCTAATTTTATATATATTATATAATATATATTATAAAATGTATATTTTATAATATAAATTATTTTTAAGTAACTAATTTGCTTGTTTTTCGATTTTTTTAAATGTCAATATTCTTATTTTTGACCTAAATCAGAATTTTATAATAATATCGGTATATAATATTAGTTTTTTATAGAATATTCTACTGTTCATCAAATATTTTAGTACAATTTAGACGTGTTTCATATAATTAAAAGGTTTGATCCTATTTATTAACTTCTTGATATTATTACAATCAAATATATGTTAAACTTATTATTTATTAAAGAATATTGCAAAATTAAGTACAAAATTTATTAAAATTATGTGAACCTGTAATTATTTAAGGTGCTGGATGATAAAATGGGGTAAATGATAAAACCAACCAAGAGAAAAAGTTGAGAAAAAGGAACCGATAAGAGTTAGAACACCTATTGTGAGTGTGTGATTACTCGTCATTTGGGGATGAAAAAGTTTCCCAATGTGTGACCAAATTTGCACGATGACGCAATACAAATTGTATAGTACTAGCTAAATATTGATTCTTTCAGCTTATATACGATTTCAAGATCAAGAAATCCCCTTTTGATAGAAGAATGCACCAACGCGACTCACAATTCTCACAAAGACTGACCAATTTTAAAAATGTTCTTTTCCATGATTGTACCAGAAATGATTCAATTTAGCTAATCTGGATAAAGGAAGAAGGTTTGAGCGCGCAAGGTTAGCAACCTGGCCTCTGTAAAAAAATTATACTGCTAGGAAACAATCAAGAGGACGCCATTCTGGCAAACAACGGCAAAAAAGTGATCGCACGCATCTGGATGACAGAGTTACACACAGATGACAGGGTTGAGTGAAAGCCGAAAGGAAGCTCAATTTTCGATTTGCAGAATCTTTAATGCCAACGAGACTTTGTTGTTGTTTTGCTGTAATTGTTGTCTTATTTCCCCATGCTTATTTTTAAAGCAAAAGGGTTTTGTATAATATATATATATATATATATATAATGGTTGGTTTTATCATCTACCGAAAAATTAATATTTAGCTAGTACTATACAATTTGTGCAAATTTGTGCAAATTTAGTCACACAATGACAAACTTGGTTCCTTTTATTGCAACTTTTTCCTTTTGGTTGATTTTATCATTTACCAATTGAACAATTAACAGAAGCAATGTCCAAGTTCAGATTTTGGAAAAGATAGATAAATGTTTTGTTAACATTAATGTACTGCAGTCAAATAAACTGTAAAATCCATGACTACAATTTATACTATTGCCTCCAGACAACAATATAATCCTTAATATAATTGTGATTTTTTACAACTATTTTAAAAAACAATGTAAATGGATTGAAAAATAAAATTGTTTGATTAAGAAAATCAATTGTGTAATTAGTTGCTTAAAAATAAATTTTGTTATAAAACATTATAAAATATGTATATAAAAATAGATAATAAAGGTTTTACATTTTTAACCTAATGTTGTTTATTGATTTCTAGAATTTTCTAAAATAATTTAAACTTATTGTTGGTTAAAGAATATTATAAAATTAAGTATAAAATCTATTTAAAATAAAGTAATTCTGTAATTGTTTAAGGTAGCACTAGAATTGATAAAAACTTGTATTTTATATTTAATGCCTGACCTCAATGTGATACCCTTGATTGTTGGACAGTTAATTACAACAATACTCTAATTTATATTTTATAAAAGATAACATAATGTCTATTATACTTTTGAAATTAATGTATTTTTAGTCATATAAAGTGCAAAATCCTTGACTAAGATAAACGTTACATTTATACAATTGTGTCCAGACAATGCAATCCTTGATGTAATTGTAATTTTTTACAATCATTTTAAAAATATAATTGAAATGGTTTGAGAAATAAAACGTTTTAATTAAGAAAATTAATTATGTTGTGCACTATCAAATTCCACAACATTGGGTTAAAAAACGTAGAGACCTCTGTATGAAACGCTTAGAGAAAATTCTAGAAAGCACGGAATATTATCGAAAATATTTTTAATGTATAGCTTTTATTATGTGCCGGGGTGGTCTAGCGGTACAGCGCTCGAATTCGGACCTCGGTGGACATGGGTTCGAATCCCACCACCGGCACTAAAATGCGGGCCTACGCGTTCGGCTTCGCTAAAATGTTCACTGCTGAAAGATGTTTCTCGTAAAACATTCAAAGTAGCAAACGTAAAATAAATAAAATAAAATAAAATAAAATAAATAAAAATTATGTATTTGTGCTGGGGTGGTCTTGCGGTACAGCGGTCGACTTTGGAATCCAACGACCGGTCCACTAAAATGCAAGCCCACGCGTTTGGCTTCGCTAAACAATGTCAACTGTTGAAAGGCATGTTTCTTGTAAAACATTCCAAGTAATAAACACAAAATAAAATAAAATAAAATAGACATAGTTCATTTTAAAAAAACTAATTTACTTGTTTTTTTTAAAGAATATTGACATTCTTGTTTTTTGACGAAAAGTACAATTTTAGAATGATATTAGCATAAAATACTGGTTTTAATATAATATTTTACCAATACATGTAAGATAATGTTTAAGGAATGTTTTAGTACAACTCAGATATGCTGTATATAATTAAGTAGTATCACAAAAGCAAATAAATTATACTTCATTGATTTTGACAGCAACTGGTTTATCTACTTTATATATATATATATATAAAGGCAATACCAATAATCACCGACAACTGTAAGAAACATTGTTTGATTCTAAAGTAAAAATTTATTGTACATATTATTATTACCATTATTATTATTACTATTATTATTATTATTATTATTATTATTATTACTGTCATTTTTATTATTATTATTACTATTAGTATTATTATTATTATTATTATTACTGACATTATTATTATCGCTACTATTGCTATTATTATCATTATTATTATTATTATTATTATCATTGTTATTATTATTATCGTTATTATTGCTATTATTGTTATTATTACTATCATTATATATATATATATATATATATATAGGCAATACTAATATAAATGTATAAGCAAATATTAGTTTGTTAACAGCTGTAGGTGAATAATAATCTTTTCCATTGTTTGTATAAATTTCAATTATCACCGACAACTGTAAGCAACATCGCTATTTTTGTTCTTTTTGAAAAATAAAATTCATAAAAGTTGTTATTGCCGTCAATTTAAATGAAAATAAAAAGATTAATAATTGCATTGTGCGGCAATGTTCTGGCGGCAATGTTCTAGCGGCAATGTTCTGGCGGCAATGTTCTGGCGGTAGAGTGGTCAACTTGGATATGGGTGGGGTTCGAAGATTACTACTGGCCCTAAATGCGGGCCCACGCGTTTGGTCTCGCTAAACTCCCTACTGCTAAAAGATGCATGTTTCCCGTTAAGGCATCCAAAGTATTAAATATATATATATTGAATGATAATTTATTACAATAGACTGACGACTGCGTGTTAAAATTAATCCAACGTCATTAATTAGTATTTAGAACATTACTCAATAGCATTAAGTACATTTACATATTAGTTAAACATACATCATATAAGTATTTTTTTATTTATTTTATGTTTATTACATTGAATGTTTTGACGCGAAACGTATCTTTCAGCAGTGGCGACATCTTAGCGAAGCCGAACGCATGGGCCCGCATTTTAGTGGGCCGGTAGTCGGATTCGAACCCCATTGCCTACTGAAACTGAGATTTTAATGATTAGTGTTATAAAATCCCATTTTAGTCTATAAACTAAAATACAAGAGCAAATTACTTGCTTAAAAATAAATTATATTATAAAATGAGTATACATGTATAAAAGTAAACAAGAAAAATTGTACTTTTTTATATTTTAGTTAATATTCATTATTTTCCATTATTATCTGCAATCTTTCAAGGTATGAATCGCCCCGTTTTTAAACCTAATCTTGTGAAATTTGATATTGCATTACATAATTAATTTTGTATTTTATTTTGTAGGCTATTAACATTGTGTTTATTTTAATTGAGAAAATTACAATTATATTATATTATATTAAAGACCAGAAATGATTCAATTTAGCCAGTCCCAAACCTGAATAAAGGAGGAGGGTTTGAGCGCGCAAGGCTAGCAACCTGACCTAGTGTAAAAAATTTATACTGCTACAGAAACAATACAAGAGGACGCCATTGCAACAAACAACGGCAAGGAATTGATCACACGTATCTGGATGACAGAGTTGGGATGCTAATGATCCTGAGGATTTGAGTAATGCTTATAAAGTCTCAATTTCCAATGATGGTGATATTCCTGACTGTTAGTCCTCCACGTGGTGCATCCTGGACTAGGTGCCCCTAGGCATCTACACTAATAACAGCAGGGTCCGAGTGCACAGCGGTATAACTGGACTTCCGCTACGGCGGGTGGGTGCGAACATACACCCAGGATACTTAAAAGGTATCTAAAGGTATACGTATACCATATGTAGCCCTTGGGCTAAGGGAGATAACCCTGACAAAAAATCAGGCGGCCTCGTCAATCTTTGCGAACAGTGGCGACGTCACAAGGATGCCGTCTACCAGCCAAGAAACTTTGTTATTCTTCCACGTTTGTCTACGCTTGTTAAGCCATCGAAATTGATCGTTTTACATGTCGTATAAATATGGGAAATAATGAAGAGGTGACCACGTCACCAACCAAAATGAATGAATGAATGATGACAAAGTTATACGGATGACAGGGTTGAGTGAAAGCCGAAAGGAAGCTCAATCTTCAATTTGCAGAATCTTTAATGTCTTATTGCCTCATGCTTATTTTTAAAGCAAAAGGGTTTTGTAATATATAATAATATAATTTATGTTATAGTTACATAATTATTGCACTTGCTACCTAATTAATTATAATTAATTTAAATGTAACCTATTGCCAAATATTTTCTATGTTAAAATAAAACTTTATTGCGTTTAATTAACACAAACATAAAGCTTTTGAAGTTTATTAACAGTGGTCCATCCCAACTCTGCTATTTATATAAATAAAGTCGATTTATGGAATACATTTTGAGTACGATCATTATATAAAAACTATATAATTATTTTTATTGTTATTATATTAAGCTTTAATAACTCACTAGAGTTACATTTATATATATAAATATGAGTACAATCAAAAACATGCATTATAAATCAGAAAATATCAACTAAATTACAGAAAGTATCCAAATGAATTTTACTACCAGTAATTGGTATGAGTTAAGAATAACGATAATGTATTACATTCAACATTACATGGCTATTAATAAAAACAAACTGTAGACAATCAACATTCCTTATTAATTGTTTGCTAAAACAGAACCATTTCAATTGTGCCTTGTAGTATGTCCGTCATTATGTATACTTTGGCGAGTGAAGCAAATTTTCAGTATACGGCTTATCGTCCTGCGAGTTCGATTTGTTTGCTACCATCATACTGCCACTGTCAAGTGACGTTTTTTTCTGAAACGGCACCAATTTAAAGAATACGAGATCTTTGGCGATATCGTCAAATGTCCTATTCCTTGTTTCAGGCATGAATAGGAAAAAGAAAATCCAACAAATTACAACAACGACCAAAAAGGGAATGAATGAATAGCCGCCAATTGCATCCTAGAAAATGGAGTATGACAAAAATATATAATATAGATTTGTATTCCCAATTGTAAATGTTTGTCCTAGTCAGTGAACTAAGGAATAAAGGCTTTTGATTATTGTAAAAGGATGTTTAAATTCACATAATGTAATATTTATAATATAGTGTAGAAGGACCATAGTTATACAAGCTACAAGATTGCTTAGTATGTCCTAATAACTGCTTTTTGTAAATGTATGAAAATGATTTGATCTAGATAATCGTTTTACAATATTTTGTTGATTAAAAATACATCATTATATACAATAAATGTTGCAGATTTTTTATTTCGGTATTTCAAACCTTGGTCACATTTTTTAATTGATTCTTGCAACTATGATATCAAAATCAGGGCAGATTTGAATGTGAATTTAACATCAATTTTAAGGATTAGTTCATTTTTAATTAAATTAAGCACACAAAATAATAATAGGCTAATTATTATTAAAATTATGTAACTTCAACTTATTATCTACGTTTGTATAAAAGTAGCTTTTGAAATATGCTATTTTAGCCGACTCAGCCTTTTTAAATAAATATTTCTAAGTTTATAAAAAAGAAATATTAAATACTTGTGATTATTTTTAATTCTCAATATTTATTTTTACGAAAAAACAATTGGACATAGAAAATTAATTTAGATTTGGTAATCTTATACATTTTTGCGTAAATTTTTGAAATGGCTGTATTATTATTATTATTATTATTATTATTATTGCTATTATTATTATTATTAATAATGTCATTATTATTATTATTACTATTATTATTATTATTATTATTATTACTAGTATTATAACTCCGCCTAGTTTGGATCAGAAACCTGGATAAAGGAGGAGGATTTGAGCTCGCAAGGTTAGCAACCTGGCTTCTGTAAAAAAATTATACTGCTACGGAAACAATCAAGAGGACGTTATTCCGGCAAACAACGGCAAAAAAGTGATCGCACGCATTTGAATGACAAAGTTACACAAATGAGTGAAAGCTGAAAGGAATCTTAATTTTCGATTTGCAGAATCTTCAATGCCATCAAGTCTTTGTTGTTGTTGTTTTGCTGTAATTGTTGACCCATTGCCCTATGCTTATTTTTAAGGCAAAAGGGTTATATATATATATAATTATTATTGATATTATTATAATTATTGTAATTATCATTATTACTATTATTATTGTAATTAGTATTATTGCAATTATTATTATTATTATTATTATTATTATTATTATTATTATTATTATTATTATTATTATTATTTATTATTATTATTATTATTATCATTACTTTTATTATCATTATTATTGTTATCATTATTATTATCGTAATTATTTTTTTTTAATTATTAATAATAGTACAACCGCCCTTTGCTTTAAAATAAAAATGGGGTAACAAAATGATTCCATATGTTGGAACATTTTGCCAACACTTTTGTTTGATTCCCTAAAACAACCATCTTAAATAAAACGTTTTGAATGATTCCTAGACAGGTTTTCTGCTATCTACCCCCAACCTTATACCATTATCAATCGTCTATTCCTAAAAGCTTCTTTCGGGTGCACTAAACGTAGAATTTGACCAAGTAATTTTTACCGCTGTTTGCATAAATAATGTCCCCATATTGGTTCTGTAACAATATAAATGTTTTTACAGAGGCCAAGTTGTTCAGGCTTCAGACTGTATGCAACAATAATAATCTTAATATAGTAATATATACATTAAACTTACCTTGATGCTTTGGTAACTCGCCAGTACTAACAAATTGGACAGCCACTGACACGATTGACTCAGCGAATAGGCGGCAGCACGTGGAGCTTGTCTAAATATTTCGCCAACCAACATTGCTGGTATGGGACCCAAACCGAGAGCAAATCCACAAATGTAAAGGAAAATGAATATGACCGATACAATGCCATAAGTTGAATTGTTCGATTTTGAAGCCAAAGTAACGAATATGGTAAGGAAGAAGAGGGAAAAAGCAAGTAAAACAGTGGGCCACAACAAAAGAACCCGGCGACCTGTACGTTCGAGTAATGGTAAAGACACGATGGTCATTACGACATTGAGCAAACCGAGGCCAATTACGTAATTGTCAATACTATTTTCGGGTACACCGGCCAGTTGTAGCATAGATGAAGAGAAGGCGATAACCTGATATTTGACAACAGTGATTTTATTTAAATATTTATAATAATAATAATAATAATAGTTAAAAACAATCAACGTTGTAAAATTTTTAAATGTATTACAAGTAACGTTTGTATAGTCTTTTTTTTATGTTTTGATGATGTGAGAAATAGTGGGATGTGAATTATTTCGATGAAATGATAAATCATTATTCACTATTTTTTCATTTTGCTTCGTAACAAACGTAGAAAAATAACAAAGTTTCTTGTGACTTCGCCATTGTTTGCAAAGATTGACGAGGCCGCCTGATTTGCACTCGGTCCCTGTTGTTATTAGTCTAGATGCCTAGGTATACCTAGTTCAGGATGCACCACGTGGAGGACAAACAGTTAGGAATATTACCATTATTGGAAATTGGGACTTTGTAAGCAATAGTCAATTTTTCAGGATTACTAGTATCTCTAAACTCAAACTAATATCGATCCACAACCGATTGTACACAATGTTGACAAAAAAGTTAACCGTGACGTAGTCTCAAAATGATCGGTTTTAATTAATTAAATTTTTTACAACTTAGAGTTTCTTCGCCACTACTAAATGCTAAATGTTTTAATTTATCATCATCATTACCATCAACAGGATGCCTGATGACTGTTGCTCCTCCGTGTGGTGCATCCTAGACTAGGTGCCCATTGACATCTAGACCAGTAACAATAGGGACTGAGTGCACAACGATAGATTTCCGCTCAGTGGAATGAGTGCTAGCATACACCCAAGGTGCTTAAAAGGTATCTCAAGTTATCGATTTACCATATGTATCCGGTTAGGCTTGTAAATATGTTGACTGGTGTCAACCCTCAAAACGTTTGCTACGTCAATTTCTGTAAACACTGGCGTCGTTACATGGAAGCGCTTATCTAACCAGGAAACTTCATCTATCCTACCAAGTTCATTTGGCATCCGACAACCTTTTCGTATAGGAATTCGAAAAACGGTTTAAATATGGAATTAATAAAGAGGTATTTCTGCCACCAACTTGTATTATGTGTCATGTTATATCTACTAGCTGAAGAATGCTTCTTTTGCAATACATTCAAACAATACAAACCAAATATAAATTAAATTGATTAAAGTAATTACATCTTGTGTAAAATCCTTTCACTCTAAAGATCATACAAGAACTTTTTATTATTTATATATATATATATATATACGATTTTAAATGTTTTACAGAAAAGATTTTTCAGCAGTGGAAATTTTAGCGAAGCCAAACGTCGGTCCGCATTTTAGTGGGTCGGTGGTGAACTTCAAACCCCGATGCCCACCTAGGTCCAAGTCGAGCGCTGTACCGTTGAACCACCACAACTCCCCCCCCTCAACTGATTGTAGCATGTCGGAAATTGAACTTCATCTCTTTTCTTGTTTTTTGCTTCTTTGCAGTAATTTGTTAGAATAGCGTGATTTTTTCAAAGGTTACTAAAAATGTACTTTAACTCTCATCCTTTCTTAGCCCAATTTGGGTTAGGGTCAAGATGGTAATTACAACAACAAAACTGATCAACTTTCATTGTTTGCCAAAATTAAAAATTGTAATCTACTTGTATACATCACGTATTGGAGACACTACATCAAACGCATTTCAATGATTTATTTAGTTATCAACATAAAATGAATAATTGAACTTACAGCATTTATACCAGACAATTGTTGCAAAATTTGGAGCAAACATGCAATGAGAACTGGAATACGCAACTCCCGCATCTTAAACAGCTGAATAAATTTGAATTTGGGCTGATTGCGTACGGCGTCTTGTTCTTCTTTCAATTCAGCAATAAAATTGTCCACACTTTCGGTCAAATTTAATCTTAAAAACAATTGACGTGCTTGTACCTCGTCATTTTTGTTTATATAAATATATCGGGGACTTTTGGGAAGGAAAGGGAAAATGATAAGTCCCAGAAAGGCAGGAACCGCACCCAAGCCGATAGCTATAGGCCAACGATGGTAAGATTTAAATGCATAATCTGCTGTCAACACATAAGATGACAAAATACCAATCGTTACTGCCAATTGATGACATGCTCCAATGCCACCTCGCAGGTTGCGTGGAGCTAATTCCATCAAATAAATAGATGCCACACCGATGATAATGCCGCTATTGACGCCCGAAAACGCACGACCAACGAATAGTAAGGCCGGAACTCGAGTTACTACGCAAATTGACGAAAGGACGGCACCAATTATAGCAAACAAGTGGTTTGCCATCAACCCGTTGCGTCTACAATTTACATTTTGTGGAAAAAAAAAAACAAATATCATTTAGATGCAGCTGAGATATTATCATTATTATTAATGAAAATAAAACATTCACAGTAGCAAACATAAAAATAAATGTAATTATACAACCCAGATAATAGGTTTGAGTAAAAACCGAAAAGAAGCTTAATTTTCAATTAGATGAAGAATATTACTTGGTCTAATTTTACGTTTACCGCTCAAAAGACCAAAAAGCAGCTTTAGAATAGACAATTAAAGATTGGAAAAAAGTTGTGATAAACCAAAGGAATCGCTACTAGGAACTATTCGGGACAATCACATTGAACTGAATGTCTCACGGGGGATCAAACAAACATGTTGGCAAAATGTTCGACACGTGGAATCATTTTGTTGTCCAATATATTTTTTAATTTATGGGATTTTTTGTTGTTTTTGCTGTTAGTGTTATCTTATTACCCCATGCTTATTTCAAAATAATAATAATAATAATAATAATAATAATAATAATAATAATAATAATAATAATAATAATAATAATAATAATAATAATAATAATAATAATAATAATAATAATAATAATAATAATAATAATAATGGTAATAATAATAATAATAATAATAATAATAAAAATAATGATAGTAATAACAATATTAATAATAATAATAATAATGATAATAACAATAATACACGGTGCTTACCATCCGATATAAAAATAATGATAATGATGTTAATAATGATAATAATAATATATGGCGCTTACCGTCCAAGATAATCGGCTACAAATCCGGACGAAAACGCACCAGCAGCCGCGAATATGACGAAGACTGCACTTGCCTGTCCATACAGAAATGATGACGTAACAACTTTACCTTCGGTCGATTTATTTTCAAATACTTCTATGTGAAAAAATTCCTCGATGGACTACGAATATATATAATTTTAAACAGTAAAATAATTAGGTTTAAAAAATACAAACAATTTTTATAGTTAATTATTATTGCCACACATAAACATACAAAATAATGTTCGATAATGACAAAAATATAAGTTTAAAAATAATTTTTCTAGCTGTGCCTCACTAACTACATATTTACCATATATATATTCTGTAAATTGGAAAATTTAAGTATTGCCTCCCTTCAGTTAAGTAAAGTTTGGTTAATGCCGTATTTGCATTTTCTAATAGAAATTTTTCTCTAATAATTAATTATCAGTAACAATACTATTATTAATACAAGAATAACATCAACATCAACAATGATAACAATAACAATAATAATAATAATATCAATGTTAATAATAACAATAACTCTTAAAATCTAGTGCAAAACTGTAGCGATTCTGTAAAAATTCATTTTTTCTAAACATTTTCCATAAGTTGAATTCAAATTATTGCCTACATTTTAATTATAAATTTGACATTTATAATTACGGCTGTCAAATTGTCACTGTGTGTACACACATTACAAAAATAGATTTCACCAAGTGATCAACCTCAAATGACTGATGCACACTCAGCACAAAATCTAGGTGATCAAGGAGTAGAGCACTTGACACGAACTTGGCTGAGCATGTGTTCAATCGCCACCACCGGCTCGCCAACTATGTCTCAAAAGTCGCAAACACTGGCGCATCAAATTTATAGGAGGAGCAATTGGATTACATACAACTGTTCAAATTAATCACTACACTTACCTTTTTCGGGAGGTTTATAACACCTAAATTGTAGCCCATTTCCCACGACGAACAAAGGCACACAATTGTTACCGTAGCTAGTAGCGTTCCAGTGAATCCATACTTCTACAAGATTACATTACACATACATACAAAACAACATTATCTAAGTTGTCAAATATTTCAAAAATAATTAAAAATACAACATTTTTAAGTATTAACAATTAATTTATAAAAATTGTAATATAATTACAACGACCAACGCTACAATATTTACTTAACATTATTGTTAGCACCTTGCGTTTTGTTTTGAATTAGTAAAGAGTTGTACCATTGGGCATAATAAGTCTAGTGGCACAGCGCTGGACTCAAATTTGAATGGACTTGATCCCTCCGTCCTCATCCCACTATTGCCAAAAAGTTTACTTGTTAAAAACTGCGTTTCTTGTGAAACATTTGTGCAATAATAATAATAATAATGATAGCAATCACAATCATAGTCAATAAGTATTTTTATAATACCTATATAAATTAATTAGAAATATATTAAAAAACAGCTGTATTGAGTTTAATGGGCTTACAGAAACTAAAAGAGGTGAAGGTATGGAAAGGTGAAGGTGTGAAAAGATGAAACCAAAAGCTAATTCATTAGACTGTCAAAAAACTCACTACTTCTTATTTTTACCTTTATATAATGCACAGTGGTAGTATCTTGTACAAAGTTCTATTTTATAATGTACATTAATAAATAGTAATAATAATAATAATAATAATAATAAATTTTTATATATAAACATACCTCCAACATTGTTCAATTCAAAGCACAATGGTTAGTGTTATAATAGCCACACTCATCTCGTCGAGTTGAATAAATAGTTGTTCAGTTCAATGAGAAAAAACGTGTAAACCAATAAAAATTGAAAGACCTCAAGTGCACATTTCATCGTGATTGGTTACTTCTGGGTTCACATGATAAAAAGAGGCAATATGTTTGTAGTAGATAGACAGACACACAATTTGTAAAAAAAATGAGTTACCGTGGCTCTTCGAATTGAGCTGACCTACAGTTGTCGGGGCGGTCTAGCGGTACAACCCCCTAAACTCAAATCTGGGTTCGATCCCCACCATCGGCACCAAAAGTTCCGATTTGTCAAAACGTCTACTGCTGAAAGATGCGTTATTTGTAAAATAATAATCTTAACTAGTATCAAACAACAAATATCTCATCTTGAAGTTCTATACTTTAAAGCATTAAACCTGCAATTATATAAAATATCAAGTTTGATTTAAGATTGATTAACTCTCAACATATTCAATTTTCCAATTGTTCACTTGTTAAAAGAAATGTCAAACATGTATATACTGCTGTGTTTTAATTTGAAAACTAGAATAAAGAACAGTCACTATTGAACGTAGAGTGGTCGCGATGGAGTGTCACCACCGACACTAAATGCGGGCCCTAGTCTAGAAATTTATTGAATTTATTTATTATTTTTTTTAATTTTATGTTTACTACTTTGAATGTTTGCACGAGAAACATCTTTCAGCAGTGGACATTTTGGTGAAGCCGAACGTGGGCCCGCATTTTAGTGCCGGTGATGGGATTTGAACCCCCATGCCCACTGAGGTCCAAATTCGAGCGCTGTATCGCTAAAAAATGGTTTGTTGTAAAACATTGAAGCAATAACAACCAAATAAAAAATAATAATAAAACTGTTTTTTATAATTATTAAACATTTTTATAATAATAATAATTATTATTATTATATTAATAACAGCACTCGACTCTAACCTAGGTAAGAATGAGTTCAATAGACACCACTTGCACTAAATGCAGGCCGTTGTTCAGCTTCGCTAAAATGTCCACTTTGTGAAAGGTATCTTTCGCATAAAACATTCAAGGCAATAGCAATTAAAATAATAATTACATTAATAATATAATAATAGTATATATATTATAGAAGACACCTCTGCTTTAAAAATAAGCATGGGGCAATAAGACAACAATTACAGCAAAACAACGACAAAGTCTCGTTGGCATTGAAGATTATGCAAATCAAAGATTGAGCTTCCTTCCGGCTTTCACTCAACCCTGTCATCTGCGCAAAGTTGGCAACCTGGCCTCTGTAAAAATTTATACTGCTGCGGAAACAATAAAAGATGACGCCATTCCGGCAAACAACAACGTTTCTAGATGAAAAGTTACCAGATGACAAGGTTGAGTGAAAGCCGAAAGAAAGCGCAATCTTCGATTTGCAGAATATTTAATGCCAATGAGACTTTGTTGTTGTTGTTGTTGTTTTGTTGTAATTGTTGTCTTATTGCCCCATGCTTATTCTTAAAGCAAAAGGGTTTTGTATAATAATATATATAATAATAGAAATATAAATTTGCTTAGTGGTAAGCACCTGATTGTAAAACATTTTAGTTTAGATTAAAAGTACTATAATAATAATAATTATTATTATTACTATTAATTATTATAATTGGCGAGAAGATCATCTATTCATATTATTACACAGCCTACGAAGAAATTGACTCAAATGGGAGATTTACAAAGTTTCTTGTCCTTGTGACAGCGCCAAGGTTTGAAAAACTTGACTTTTTATCGAAATTGTCTTTTAAAAATACTTTTTAAGTGCCGTGAGTGTGTGATATCCGTCAAAACGGAAGTTAAGTTTTACAGCTCTGCACTTAGTTCCTTGTGCTCAGGCTGACCTAGTTCATAACGCGCCACAGTCAACAGTCAATTGGAACTTTATATGTACAACTCAAATCTTTGAAATTAATAGCATCCGATTGTCATTATTACTTTTATTATTATTATCATTACTTTTATTAATATTATTACTATTACTATTTATTATTATTATTATTATTATTATTATTATTATTATTATTATTATTATTATTATTATTATTATTATTATTATTATTATTATTATTATTATTAGCTTTACTGTCTCACTAGAGATACATTCAGCATAAAATACATTTTTACCATCAATATAAAAAAAGTAGTAGTACAAATAATGGGATCAAAATGAAATAGAATGTCATATGTTAATGAATAGAAATATAGTCTATATAGTATGCATGTGATTTTTTTTTAAATATTCAAAATTGCTATACATAGAATGAGTCATTATAAGGCACACTTGTTACATTATACTGTGAGATGTCCAAATTAGTTCAAATAAATGCGTGGGTGGAACAATTCCTAGTTTGATAGGTTTCTTAGTAGTTCAATTTTGTTTGATTCTGGATTGGTTAATACTCTGGATAAGTAGGGCAGACATGAATTTTTGTATTGATTAGTTTTGGCTTTCATGTGCAGGTAAGTTCTTCTTGTAATTATTATTATCTAATTATTATTATTATTATTACTACTACTATGACTATTATTATTTTTATTATTATTTTTTCATTACAGCTTTTCCCCCTTTTACAAGGGGTCGCTGTTTCTGGTCAGCATTCTCCATTTGGTTCTCTTTCGTAGCGTCTTTTATATCGGCTTCCACATAGTCCAACCATCTTATCTTTGGTCTGCCAAGATTTATTTTCCTTCCTTTTTCAATGTCATTTTTCACTTTGTAACGTAATAATCTTTTTTACATAGAATGTGGCCGTACTACCTTAACGTTTTTTCTTGAATTTTCTAGTGCGCTTCGATAACGTTCAGTTTTCTTCCATTAAAGCATCTTTATTTCTACTGAGTGCAATTTTCTCTTTTGGGCTTTCTTAATACATTTCCAATCTGTAAATCAAGGCCGGTCTTACTGCGGTCTTAAAAAGTTTACTTTTTGTTTTTGCTGTCATCCTTCTGTCGCACAAACCTCTCGCACAAATCTCTATTTTCTTGTAACAATGAACCAAGGTATTTAAACCTTCTCATTTTGATTTTTCTACCATTATTTTTGTTGTAATAATATAAACTGTCTTCTTCTTACTGATTCTTAAACCTCGATCTTCCAGTGCCTTTCTTTATTGCTCTAACCATCTCCCCAACTCCTGTTTTCTACGGTATAAGACCATGTAATCTGCAAATAACATGCACCATGGAGATTACATATTAGTGTTTCCTGTTAAAACGTCAATAACTAGATCAAACAAATACGGGCTTAGTGCTGAACTCTGATGTAGATCGACTTTTAGTAAAAACTCATCAGTCAGCCCCACACTGGTTTTTAATAACGTTTTTGCGTCATCTACATATCTTGTAAAAATCTTTACGTACTTTTCAGGAGCACCTTTTTCTCTCATGCTCCTCCACACTTCCTGTCTTGGAATCCGATTGTATGCTTTTTCTAAATCAATCAACATTATATAAAGTCCTTCCTGTTTTTCTCTGTCTTCCCATTGTTGTTCTTAGAGAGAAAATTGCATCACTTGTACTGTGTCTAGACATAAATCCGAATTGTTCTTTTCCAATGTCTGTTCTTTTGCAGATTCTTTCATCAATAATTTTTTCCCAATTCTTTAAAGTATGTGACATAAGCTTTATACTCCTTTAGTTACCACAATCTTAAACGTCTCCCTTCTCCTTGTAAATTGGCTTGATAACAAAATTTAAGCATTTTGTCAAACGTTTTGTTTAATCTCATGAAAGTCATTTCAATTAGATTTTTCCGAATAATTCTTAGCCAACTTTTCTGTGGTCTACCCCAACCTTTCTTTTGCCATTTTCAATCGTCCATTCCAAAACCGTTCTTGCTTGTGTTTCAGGCACGGTAAACGTATAATATGACCAAGTAATTTTTTTCATTTAATTGTAATGATGTCATGTAGTGAACGAGAGTTAGTTCTTCTCATTATTTCATTATTTAAAATGCGATCGCACCAGGTAATCTTTAAAATACTTCTAAGACACCGGCGATGAAAAATATTCACCATCTTATCAATCTTGTCTGTTCGCTTCCACGTTTCACTCTCATACAATTTGCCGTAGGAATAATTATTGATGCGTACAAACAAACTTTTGTTTCGAAATAAATTTATAAAAAAAATATATGTGTATTAAAAAGGCGTTAATCACAGTTTTATAAAATGGGATAGCAATTCATTAATGCTTTTATTTTTTTAATAAATACACATGGTTTATTTTTTACAAAAAAGTTATTATATTATTATATTTTTCTACGATTTATTTTCTACCATTTTATCCGTTTATCACTTTTCTCCTAATTGACATTTTAATCTTTTTTTTTAATTAACAAATTCTTTTTTTTTCAACAATTCATTGCTTGCATGTTTTAGATTATTTTCGAAATGGAACAAATTAAATATTGATCCAGTTTTAGATACTCTTTGTTAATACAATGAAATCTTCTTCGTCATCATTATCATTATAAATATTTTTTTCAAAAAGGTAATTTTTAATTGTTATTTCCTTGAATGTTGCACGGAAAATGCATCTTTGAACAGTGAACGTTTTAACAAGGCCGGATGGGGGCCCTTATTTAGAGTCAATGATAGCAATCAAACATATACAGGGGCTAAAATTTTTAAGTGTGACTATCACCATTTACCCACTTGAATGCAATTTATCCAAAAAAATTCCAAAACACTTAACTATTTATAATTATAAAAAAGGAAAAACACAATTAACTTTAAGTATCGATAGTCCATATTATTTTAGCATAATTACTTAGTTGAAAAAAATATAACTTTCAAGTTAAAATAGCAAAAATTGAAAAATAAGAGTTCACTGACAAGTACCATTTTAGACCCTGTACTTACCCAGGTTCAAGTTAAGCGTTGTACTCCACCTTGACATAATTATTAAGATTATATTTTATTATCATTATTTTTACTATTGTTATTATTATTGTTATTATTTTATTATTATTATTACTATTATTATTATTACTGTTATTTTATTATTATTATTGTTAATTTTACTATTATTATTATTATTGTTATTGATATTATTTTATTATTATTATTACTGTTATTTTATTACTATTATTATTGTTGTTATTTTTTTAATTACTATTATTATTATTTTACTATTATTATTATTTTACTATTATTATTATTTTTATTATTATTATTATTATGTATTGTTATTATTATTGTTATTATGATTATGATTATTATTATATTATTGTTATATTATTATTATTTTATTATGATTATTGTTACTTTATTATTATTATTATTTTATTATAATTGTTATTGTTATTATTTGATTATTATTGTTTTTAATATCATGATTATGATTTTATTTTATTATCATTATTATGATCAGTATTATTATCTTCATTGTTATTACTATTATTATTAGTCGTAGTATTAGTATTATTATTATTATTGTTGTATCATGATTATTACTAAGTTTTGTTTTTGGTTTTTGGATATCGATCTTGTCAACTTATACAATAAGTAACACCGTCACGAAGATGTAGTCTACTATTTCAAGAAACTTTGTGGTATTTATACGTTTGTCATGCTTATAAAACACCTGTTATAACTGGGGGAATAATTTAGGCAGTTTCGTCTTTTTCAACCGAACTTGAAATTAACTGCGTTAAATATTCACAAACGTAACTTCGATTTTGGGTATATATTAAAATAGATAAAACGTATTGGTTTAATCTAGTTTGTTAAGAACAATAACAATAATAAAATAATAATAATAATAATAATAATAATAATAATAATAATAATAATAATAATTTAAATCATTTGTGTACACAAAATGTTTATAAGTAAATGCATTCATCAGTCTTAATAATTTCGTTTGTATTTTAGGTTACACTTAAAATGTATCTATATATATATCTATATATATATATATATATATATATATATATATATATATATATATATATATATATATATATATATATATATATATATATATATATATATATATATATATATATATATATATATATATATATATATATATATATATATATATATATATATATATATATATATATATATAATCAATTTAGATGACTTTATTAAATGTGTTACGTGTCAATTAAAACAAAATTAATTCTGTGCAAATTATACTAGATGGTTTGCTAATGTAGATTTGCGCTATTTGGACAATTTACGATGTTAGATTAAAAGTGTTATTGAATTAGATTTACTATAGGTTAATGATTATAGCATTCCTTATTGGATTGTTCTCCGAACAACCACCATTCGAGAATATTGTACGTTTTACTTTTTAATTTTACTGATAGTGCTTTCAGTGTTTTACAGAAAATGCATCTTTTAGCAGCGGACATTTTAACAAAACAATAGATAAGAATTTCCAAAATGGTTCAATTTTTATTTGTAACCGAAACTATTAATAGAGTATCACAGCAGTATTGTTTATAATAACAATAATAATAATAATAATAATAATATTAATATTAATGTCTAAACTAATATCAAAATTAAACATCTACCAGCGGTCTAAAATAATGCATAGTTTATTTAGCCTTGAGAAGTTGAAAATAAACAAAAATAATGAAGCATGTGACAGTATTGCAGTCCGCCATTCCACGTGCCTCAAGCAAGGTATGCAGTCCATCTTGAAATATACTAGACTGCCATTTTGCCAAATACTTTTATCAAATCATTTTCACAATTCATAGTGAAAAGCTTTGCAATTATCATTTTATTTTACTTATTATGTTTGCTACTTGCAATATTTTACACGAATCTACGCGCATTCACGTCCGAATCGAACGCTTTAATCACAACCACTTTAGCTATTTTACTGGAAACATGGCGATGCCTCTTCAACAGTAGATATTTGAGCAAAGTTTAGCTGCAAAGTACGTATTTGGTGCCGCTGGTGAAGATCGACGAATTCATGCCACAAATAATAATTGTAAATTATTAGGAGAAATATTTCGAATGTTTCAAACCAAGACTGCGATTGGTTAAAAAATACATTCGAAAAGGGTAGAAAAGTCTGATGATCAATGGAAATTGTTTTAGAAAACAACTAAATGGATTATGGAAAGTTAAAAGTATTGATAATTATATTTGAAAAACGTTTTAATTCATTTTTGAACGATATACAGTTAAACATCTTGATATATACACAATCTAATCTATTTGTTTAAATCGCAATAATAATATTTATTATTATTATTATTAATGTTATTATTATAGTTTGACTAAAATATCCATTTGCCGAGGGGCGTTATAGCGGTTGACTTAAACCTGGGTAAGCATGGGTTCAAATCCCACCAGCGGTTCACTAAATACAGGCCCACATCCAGTTTTGCTAAAATGTCCATTGCTGAAAAGTGCGTTTCCCGTAAACCATTTAATGTAGTATAAATAAATAAAATAAATTGTATATCTTTTCTATTTCTCAATTCAATGTTTTATATTGCCGCAATAGGATAACTGTAACTGTAACATAAAACAACAACAACGAAGTCCCATAATTCAAAACGAACCTTGGGACAACAATAATTGTTCATGTAATCAAACATTTTGCCATACGTTTTGTTTGATCTCATAAAAGTGTATTTCAATTAATAATAACAATAATAATAACAACAATAATAATAATAATAATAATAATAATAATAATAATAATAATAATAATGATAATAGTAATAATGGTAATTGTGGTCTACCCCAACCGTTTTTCACCATCTTCAATTGTCCGTTCTAAAACCGTTCTTGCTGGTCTTTCGGGCGTTCAAAGTAGAATTTGATCAAGTAATTTTCTTCCTCTAATTGTGATGATATCATGTAATAATTAGTGTCAGTTCTTTCCATAATCTCATTATTATTACCGTTGGAATGATTGTTGATGTATACAAGCGATGTTTTATCTTCAGGTGGATGGAGGAACATGCCATATTCATTTGAGTATATGAAACACTGACATTGCCTTTCCAAGTCTCTACCAATAGTGCTACACAGATACGTAAAGGGATCACTATCATCAGCATTTTCTCCACTAATTTTGATAGGCATATAGTCGTTTTACATAGCACACAACACTTTTTTGATGTAAATATAATTTCATTCCCTGTGCTTCTGATTAAAGTCAACGGAATTTGTGATAATAATACTAATAGTAACACTAAACACATTAATAAAAGTAATAATAATAATAATAAACATAATAAAAAAACAATAAAAATATTAATAAAAATAATAAAAATAATAATAACAATAATTATAATTATAATTAAAAAATTATAATAATAAAAATAATTGTAACTATAATTATGATAACAAATACAATACATTTCTATTATTATTATTATTTAAATCAAAAAATGATATTTGATATATATATATAACAAAAATGGTGTATGTGAATACCACTACAGAGATGATTATTGCTCACAAAGTATTTGCTTTCAAAAAAATTTTTTATTTAGGTAAGTTAAATACATATTTTATCAACAACGCTATATGTAATTAAAAATATTTAAATGTTCATAAATATATTATGTTGCATGGATAGCGAAAAATATTATACTATTTCAAAATTACATCCTTTGAATAATTGAGTAATTTATTAATTTAGTAGTTTAATTAAAAATATTTATTTATTGAGTCGGCCTAAATAGTATATTTTAAAAACAACACATTTATAAGCGTGGTTAAATGTATAGATTTTTTAAAATAATTGGTCCATTATTAATTTGTCTGGTTAAATTTATAATAATAAACAACGTTTAATTACTAAAATTTACACATTTAACCTTATTTTAGTTGTAACGTTAAAATGCTAATTAAAATTAAAATTTAGTTACAATAAAATATAAATAAACAATAATGTATTAATTCTTTTTGTAATTAAAAAAATATTATTAGATTAAAATTGCCATTGAAAAGCAACAAATTCCTTATCTGTTTTTGTTTTGTAAAATAAATACATAAAAGATTACCATCTTAATAAAAACAAACACCATAATATTAAAAAAAATTAAAATTACTATAAAAACTTTGCTTAAACAGATAGCGGAATTGTTTTAAAATGTTTGCTAACAATTCGATTGTGTTTTGAATAAACACAAACCAAAAACTATAATAATGCGTGAACAAAAATAATAACATATAAGACCAATAATTAAATAAAATTTAAGAATTAAAAACACTAAGCCTATTTCAAAAAATTGTTATAAATAAATTACAAAAGTTGTTTTTTAATGGTAACAACGCTGTTTCCAAAAAATTAGTTTAACAGTGAACTACCAATAATTAAACTAATTAATAATAATAAAAATGTAAATTTATGTTTTGTACCAAGTACATTAAACGAAAATTCGGGATAAACCATTTACGTATTATTCAAACCTAATTTTTTAAAACATTTTCTTCCGTTAGTTAGAATAAAAACTGACCCTTAACAGATAATGTGTTGGGTTGGTTATTGTACTAAATGGAACCGAGGCAGATTAACAGCTTTGGATTTTGCTGATAATATTGGTTTACTCAATGAAACTCCAGAAATGATGCAAAATTTTAATCTGGTTGTAACTTCATAATGCTAATTAAAATTAAAGTTTAATTACATTAACATATACGTAAAAATTACTTATAAGTTATTTGTAATAAAAAATATTTTTTTAATTTGTATTGACTTTGAGAGTCAAATAAGTTTAATTATCTGTTTTTGTTTTGTAAAATAAATACCAACAATAAACAAAATTACCATTATAATGACAATAAACCATATTTTATAAAAATTAAAAAAATAATAATAAAACGTTTGCCTAAATAGCTAGCGGAATTGTGTTACAAGGTATTACAACAAAAAATATATACTAATGTAAAAACAAAAAATGTAAAACCACCAATAAAACAAAATTTAAAAATTTTAAAAAAATACAACAAGAGTATTTTATATATTGTTAAAAATAATTTATAAAAATTTGTTATTTGATAATAAAACACCTTTTAACAAAAATTAGTTTAACACATGAATTACCAATAATAAAACCATTTAATATTAAAAAAAACAAAAATAATGTAAATTTATCTTTTGTGCCAAGTAGATTAACCCTCTGTATATTTTGCCAAAAAAAAGTAATTTGTGATAAACCATTTAAGTACTATGTAAAACTATTTTTTTTAATGTACTTCAATTAGTTAGAAAAATAGCCCACCCTCGAATATTAATGTGTTGGTTTGGTATTAAATATAATGATTCCATTAAATAAAAATATATATTTAAAATCTTAAATGATAAAAAATTGTTTTATTAATAAATAAAGTTTTTTAGAATAAAATGCAACACAGTCACATATGGGCTTACTAATGTCTAAAAAGATAATGTTATATTTACTTAGGTTTATTATTTATATTTATTTTACATTAAAATGTTAACAAAAAATTAACACTTAATAATCTGAATACAAATATTTTTAAAAATGTTTTAATATGCTAAAACGCAACATCAATAAACATAGTAAAAATAAGGATTTGTGTGATTGTACTCATATTTTTATTTAATATTAAATAAAACAAAAATATATTAGCAATTTACTGACAGGATTAGAAACCGCCTTAATTAAGTAGTTAAAAAATGGCAATTGCATTAAATAGTAACACTTTAATCTTTATTATTTAGTTAATTATTTGGTAATTCAGAACATTCTATGTGTTTAGTTTTTTTTACGTTTGACGTTATAATTTATATTAATAATTTAACCTAATTTTTTTATTTTAAACAAGTTTAAATTTAAAAACATTTTTTTATATATCAACAATATTAATAAAATTGTAGATGTTTTATATTTTTTGCATAATATTGTATATATTATAATTAAACTAAGTTTATTTTGAGTTATGTAATAGCTACATATGTTTTGCTTTAATAACTACAATTTTAAATTAGCAATTTATTATGCGGAATGTTTTATGATATTAAGAATTATAATTATGCATGCATATGTAAATTTATTTAAATGTTTTAAAATTTGTAATTATTCGGGTTATTGTAATTTTTGTTACAATACATGAAGTTTCGTAAAACATTATAAAAATATATAAACAAAACATAAAATTAACTAGTGATACCACCTATAATAACATAAATAATTACATAAATATTTACACAATGTATATATTCTAAATACACATATATTATTTAACTAAATAATTTAAATAAATAAATAAATTGTATATATATTATATAATTAAATGTATTTAACATAAAATTAACGAAATATTTAATAATTAATTTTTATTTATATAATCAATACTTAATTCTATTTAATATAGCTTATAATATTTTTATAATGTATTAATATTTTTTGTATAACAATATAAAAACATTTTAAAAAATGCCTAAATTTTACTTGTAGCTGTTACTATAATCATATAAACAATAGCAAAATGTGTGTTTGATATGTACTTTTAAGTATACATAATATAAATAAAACATTGTAATTTAACTAATTATAGTTTACATAATTATGTTTGTTATTACTTCGTAATATACTAAATTACTTTTTAAACTAAGGTCACGAATAATTTATAATTGACTACTGTTTATTGTTTTAATAAATAATTGTAAATAATGTACATATTATTATTTTTAAATAATATATTTATGAGAAAAACAATAACTAAATATAACTTTAAAACTATTAATAAAATGTTTTAGCAGTATAAACATAAACAATTTTTTATATTAAAAAATAATATATATAAATGCAATTTTTATTTTTATTTAATATAAAAAAATGCATTATATACTACTTGCTTTATTATTATTTATTAATTAACTATTAAATATAGCAGTTACCATTACAAAAATAAACAATTGTAATATTTTAACTAAAAAATGTTTCAAAATACAATAGTAGATATTATGATTGTTATATTATTTATAAAAAGCAAATATGTGTACATTTTGTTTAAAATATCTACATTTTAAATTAATTTTGCTGTTTTTAATATAGTTTTTTATTATGGTGCATAGCATTTTTAGCAGCAGCTGTATTAACATAGAAAATAGCAAAATATTTGCATAATCCAGATTTTTTAATTATATGTAATACAAATACAACAATGTTTTTTAACAAATTTTTTTTAAATGCTTTTGTTACATTGCTATGTAGTATTTTATAAAATTACAGTGTTTAGTATTTAAAATACATTAACTTTAAAAGTAAGATTATCCAGATATTTAATAAAATATTTTTCTCTTTATCGTTGATCACTAATATATGTCTGAATTTGTTAAATAGTAAATTTGTAAAACAGACACTAGTTAAAATATTATTAAAGTAAAAACTAAAGTATTTTTAAATTTTAAACAGATAAAAATTGTAATATATGGAGCTATATACATCAATACATATACAATGTGCACTATATACACGTTTATAGAGTTATTATTATTATTTAAAATGTTTAAACATTAAAAGTAACATATTGATAAATCTACCTATATATTATGTTAATTTATATATTATTTACTATATGTATTTTATTAGCGTTTATAAAATATTGTTATAACAAAATTTTGTTAAAAAATAGGTAGTAAATAACACATTTTTTACATAAAAGTATATGTTAATACACATTTGAGGTAAAAACAAATTTTTAAATGCTGAATGCTGTTATTTAAATATTCAATAATTACTAGGATAAATTAGTTTAATGTTGTGGATACTTTGTAAACAAATCCGGTACTAATATTAGAAATATTAACGCAATTTAAAACAAAAATAATTTTTGTTAAAAACATAAATTGCAACTAAATTATTACATATATTATTAGGTGAAATTAATTTTAATGTTATTGTTATCAAGTTTTGTCAAAATGTTTACAATTATTTTTGTTTTTAAAATACAAATAAAGCAATTAGGTTACCTCTAATCAACAACAACAATATGTTTTCCAGTAATTTTAATACAAAAATAATTGTTAGTATACACTCTTTAGTTTTTGAACAATCAAATTGTAAGCTCATACAAAAACGATGTACAATGCAGATTATTTATACAACTAAATATTACTGATATTTTTGTAAACATTGTTATTATTATACATGTTTTACAATAATAAAAATAACAACGTTATATTTAGTAAACATGTTTTAAAAACATATCAATAAACATTAAATAAATATGGTTTTATTAAATAGTTTATTTTTTATAATAAAATAAATTGTACAACTTTTTTAATATAAATGTGTATAGTAATGTTTTTTATTATGTATACTATGTTAGGTTATTAAAATGTTGCATACAATTTACTATTTGTAACATTATAATTCTATTAAATTAATTAAAATATTAACGTCTATTATTTATTTAAAATATTAGCGTTTCTGTAATTTTATAATTACTATTTTAAAAATTAACGCAAACATTGCAAAAGTGTTTAAATGAAATTAATTTATAATGTCCAATTGTTTTTTTAATTAAATATAAATAACTAAAATGTCTTAACATTTTAAATACAAAATATTTTTTTGCATTATACCTAAATGCTAATATTTGTTTTGTACTTTTTTTGTACAGTGTGCACTATATATACGGTTACAATATACCAACATTTGCATCTACATGATTATTATTATTATTACTTAAATATTTAAGCATAACATATACAGCAACTAAATACAAAAATAATTAGTTACATTAAATAATTCACTTTTTAAATATATTTAATAATAACAATGTATAATAAGTCTATTAACTTATATATTGATTTTAACATCAATTTTAATTTTTTAGTTAGTATTATTACTGTTTTTTATGTATGTAATAAAATCAACAGTATTAATATGTTATCTACTAATATTAATGGGTAAAACATTTATGTTTTCAAACAATTAATTTGTAAGCCAATACTATAATTGGTAATATAAAAACATGTAAATATTTTGCATCATTTTTAAAGATTTAATGAATTGTTCACAAAATGCAAATGGTTTAAATTTTCATTATTTATATACAGTAGTAGGTTTAATTGTTAAAGTTTAAAATTAAACATATTTAAAGTTTTTAATAATAGTTTAATTTTTAAGCAAAAGTTTGATACACATATAATTGTTACAAATATAGATAAACAATAATTAAACCGATTATCAATTTATTATAAAAAATGACAAAATATTAAATTATTAAATAGATTAATAATAAGATTAAATAAGCTTTATTATTGTGTGTTAACAATTTTGTTATTTAACCATTAAAAACTTAGGTGTTATTAAAATGTTTGACTTAATGCACAACACTTTGGTTTAAATAATATAATAAAAAGTCATTACAAAAACGCAATATGCAATGTGCAATATTATATACTAAAAAAGTACTAATATTGTTATTATTAAAAATGGTTAACAATTTAACATACACGTTGCTATAGCAATAATATAAATAATAATATAATGTTTAGCAAACATGTGTTTAAACATTGTTAATAAACACAAAAAAAAACGTTTTTATAAAAAAAAAAATTAAAAAAAATATATACTTACCTATGTTCATAGAAGTATATACAATAACGTATTTTACTATTTACACAAAATTAGGTTGTTTACATATAATTTATTAATAAAATAATTACAATAATATTAAATTGTCTATTATAAGAACGTTTGTATTATAAAATATTAGCGCTTATGTAATTATATTATTGCATTTATTTGACAACTTAATATACTTATATGTTTTTAAAAATACAATTAATGACCAACATATTATTATTTGTGTGCACAATATAATTTATTTTATTTTGCAGTTTATTTTAAATAAAGAAAAAATTATTAATTAATTTATTAATTAAAATTTTTATTTATTTATATAGATATTGATTAATAAACCATTATAATTTTAATATTTTTTATAAATTGTTCAACTGCAAGTAATTAAATGTAAATTTTAAAACTATTATAAATGTACATTCACTAAAAGCAATAACAGAATAACGCTTAAATTAATTGGTAAACTAATATTTTATTAACAACGCAATAAATAATTAAAAATATTTTAATTTTTATAAATATATTAAATTATTTAAAAGTCAAAATAATATTTTCTATTACAACATTACATTTAAATGTATTTATATATATGGATATTAATTACATTGTACAAACTAACTTATATATTTTTAACTAATTTTAAAAATGTTTAATTATAAATATTGTTTTATAATTAAACATATGTGTATTACAAATGCACAAATGCACTAAATTAAAAAAAAGTATAATGTAAACATACATAACTTGTTAATAAAAAATGCAATTTAAAAAGTAAAACAAAGAGCAACTTTAAAAATATTTTTACATATACGCATAATTATTACTTTATTATTTATAATACAAATAAATGTTTTATATATTAATTAAAACAAATTTAAAATTTAAAATGATTGTAGTAGTTTTTATTTGACAATGGCATAATTAAAAATAATGTAAAGGAAAAAAATATAAACACTTATTTAAACATTTTTAAATAGTTTAAATATATGTTCCAGGTAAACACATTTACATTATTATTGTATTAATATGTATTGTTATTATTTGCATATGTTTAATTAACGTATTATTAAATGTAAAACACAATATGTCAAATAAATATAAATTTAATAAATGTGTTAATAATATAATAACTGGTAACATTATCAATTTTAAAACACCAGCAATTTGCTGTTGTTGATATCCTATAATTTTGACAATCCTAGGTGTATTAACTAGCATTAATTAATTTATATATTTTAATATTTGTAATTATTAGGTTCATAAGGTTTATTTTGGTCAATCAATACTATTTGGTTAAATATGTTAAAATATTTTAACAGTGAATAAACTTTACTTGTTGTTGCAGCTATTAAAAACATAAAAAGTAGCAAATATTGTATATAATATACACGTTTTAAGTTTACATATTAAAAATGCAGCAATGTTTTTAATCAATTATATTTTAAATAATTTTGTTTAATTATTATGAAGTAACATACAAAATTGTATTGTTTATTATTTACAATAAAAACCTTTTTAAACAAAAATAAACTGGATATTTATTAATGGATTTTTATTTTAATTATTGGTCACAAACTATAAGTGATGTACTTATATATGACTAAATTTGTTAAATAATATTTTTGTAAAATAAACAACAACATTTAAAGATATTATTAACACAATTACTAAAATATTTCAAAAACATAATGCTTAAAAATATTTAAATATAAAATGCAATACACATAAATTCACATACAATGTGCATTGTATACACAGTTATAATGTACTAACGTTTAATTAATTTATTATTTATTATTTATTATTTATAATTATTGGCTTAAATACTTAAGTAAAAGTAGCTTTTAGTATATAAAAATATGTAAAATTATAAAAATACAATGGAATTAGCAGTGTTTTACATCAATCCATTAATAAATAAACAAATAAACTAAAATTAAAATACATAGGTTTAAATAAGAAAAACAAGAATATAAAAATCAACTTATATTTAAAAATCATGTTTAATATAATTTGCGTAAAAAAGCATGGTATTATGTATAAAACAATTTGATTAATATTGTGCAAATATGTTATTATATATAAAATGCAAATGATTGATAACTCATGAGTAAGCATGTTTAGTAAAATAATACCCTGGATATATAATAATAAATGGTCACAAATTAAAATGGGCAGATTACAAACAACGGTAATTGGTTAGATCAAAGAAAAAAAAAATACACACTCATTATTTAAATAGGCTAATGTAAAATTTAGTTTAAACTTTATTGAGATTGGATAGTAATCTAGCTAAATACGGCAGTCATAAATTTAAGTAAACATTGGTTCTGCATTTAACGTGTTTATGTGATCTCCTTGTTATTTCCAATGCAAATAATTTGCTAAAATTACAATAAAGTAGATAATTAAAGTTGTTAAAAATACGACTGATTTTTGAATAAAACTAATCACGTTTTTTATTTTAAGGCTGTTGTTAGTTTTGTATGCTACCTTTTTTTTTGTAACTCTTTTAGTTTATTTAATGTGATGTCGGTGAGTAGTACAATTATTTAAATTTTTGGACAAAATCTAACAAAATAATTTTTAACTAGTGTAACAAAACTGTTTGTAGCGGTGTTTAAGTCATTATTACTTTTTGAATTAATACAGTGTTTCTCAAGTGATATCTTTAGCTCTTTGTTGTGATAAGTTTCAAGCAAACATAAATTATTTTAATATCGGTTTAGTAAAATGCGTATAATTTTTTCTAGAATTGATTGTAAAAAGTGCTCAAATATTTGAGTGGTTTTAAAGAAGCCAAAATAACAAGTGGTTTGGCTTTGTAAAATTGGGGAGCATTAGTAAAAACGCAATCTAACCTAGAGTTACATCTAGTATTAAAGTTTATTATGTTAGTTAAACCCATAAACAAACACTTATCTGTATTAGTATTGTTAAAATTACCAGCAAGTAAAATTAAATTATTGTTACAAACAATTATTAAGTAATTAAAAATATTTTAAAAAACAATTTGCTAATGATGATATATACGTATTAATAACATTGATATTTTCATAATAAGATTAAAATGGACACTTACAATTTACACCTAAACATTCAATGACAAATTAAGAAATTGTAAATGATATACTGTAATTAAAGAAAAAAAAATTGTTTTTATGTATGTGACCAGACCACTACCACGTGTTTAAATGTATTTTTTTAAATTTATTCTAAAAATACTAAATAATGTATTTGAGACAAAAATATTGTTATATGAATTCTTGACTGAATAGCTACCTATTGTATATACATTTTCTTTTATACAGTCTTAAATAATATACAAAAATAAGTTATTTTTACAATTTATTAATATATTAATAACCATAATATTTAGTTATTTTAGCATTAGCACAATTTTAATATAACACCTTTACATCCTGGTAACTTGCAGTATATTAACAATATAATATCCCAACTTTTGTAAAATTATAAACTATTGTATAAAAGTTTATAAATACATAACCAATTTGATATTACATATTAGACTGTTTTAATGCATTGTTAATATGTAAACAAATTTACATTAAAAGCCTAAATTACAACTAAATGATTGCAAGTAATATTAAACAAAAATAATTCAAAGTTTAATCTAATTATGTATTTGTTATTATTAATAAAAAACATTTTGTTTTTAAACAGTGCATAAAACAATTAACTTTTTTGTTTTGCTAATATTTTTAAACAATATGCGGAAAATTTGAGTAAGTAATATTTTTGTTTAAATATAATACTATTATTTAGTAAACAAAAAAAAAGGTTTTTATCAATATTTTATAAATGTCATTGCTCCAGAATCAACTCTGTTTAATTCTACGTTTTATTTTTATATATTAATGCAAAATAACAATTTAAACTAATTGATTTTATAACTGGCATGGCTCCAGAAACTTTTCAACTTAATTCTGGGACACCAGCAATAATAATCATCCGCCATTTTATTAATCTAGTCAGTTTGCTTCTACGTTTTATTATTATATATTAATGTGTAAAAACAAACTGTTGCGTTTAAACAAATAAATAAACATAATTATATTTATTTAAATCTATGTTTAAATTTTTATTAAATATATACAATAATAAATATCTTTTTAACTCCGCCTAGTTTAAATCAGAAATGATACAATTTAGTTAGTTCCAAGCCTTAATAAATAAAAAGAGTGTTAGCGCAAGATTAGCAACCTGGCATGTGTAAAAAAATTATACTGCTACAGAAATAATAAAAGGACGCCATTCCGGCAAACAACGGCAAAGAAGTGATTACACGTATCTAAAGTTACACAAATGACAGCGTTGAATAAAAGACGAAAATAAGTTTAATGTTTAAACTTTAATAAATGTTTAAACATGAAATGTGCGCATATTGTTTTTGACTAGACAATTAGAACAAGTCTTTCAAAAAATAAAAACTACAACTAATATAGTTTGAGTAATAGAAAAATGCGATAGAAAGGCTAAAGACATTTCAAAAGTAGAGATACATCAATTTTACATTCTGAACATAAATAACATCATATTGATGGTGTTAGTATTATGTTGAGTAAAATGCTAATAAAACTATAATTGCATATAAACCTGGTAGCAACCCAAAACATATTTTTTATAATCAAATACAAAGTTTATTAGATAATGTGCCAAGAAGAGACATCAAAATATTGATAGGTGATTTCAATGCCAAATTAAACAAAAACTGATCTAGGTACTTTTCAAATGTTAAACCACATGACTTTGCTGATAGCATACATAATAATGGTTATAAGTTATTGACGCTAAACAATGATTATGGTATAAGTGTTGACAACGTTTTTTATTTTCCAAAAAATACACATAAAAACGTGTGTTTTTCCGTACGGCAAAACAACAAACGAGATAGACTACATTTGTATTAACACAAAATGGCGATTTTTATTGCAAGATGTACGTGCATACAGCGTTACAAATATTGTTGTTACCAAATTTTGTATAAAATTAAAGACAATAAAAACCACAAAAAAAGTACATCTAATTTTGTGTGAAAAACATAAATTGTTAAATTTCTCAAATTAACTTTACATTTATTTAGAAAATACATTTTAAAATCTAAAAAATATAAAACAGTCTGATGATTAATAAAAATTGCTTTATAAAACAAGTACGGACTGTGCAGCAAATGTGCTAGGTAGAAGAAATCGCTTTATAAAAAAACAATGGATTTCCTCAGTTTCTTAAAATTTAATTGATTTTAAAAAGAAAACAAAATTAAAAAAAGATTAATCTAACACTTTTGTTAGTTGAAAAATAGTTGATAGTAAATTCAAAACTTTAGATAAACAGGTTAAAAAAAACTGCTGCAAAAAAGAATAATTGATTGGAAAGCAGATGCAAAGAAACAGATAAAACAACAGCAAAAATAATTATATTGTAAAACAAATGTCTAGAGTTTAAAAAAACGCTGATATTTCAATTAAAGGAAAAAATGGTCGTTTACTTCTTACAAATGATAAACAATTATATAGATAGATAGAACATTAAAAAAAGTATTTAATCAGTATATGCCAAATATTTTTATAAATTTTGATAATAATAATAATAACATGAATGTGACTTAAAATCCGGAAATATGTATTCATGACATTTCTGTAACTAAAATAATGTATGCAATTTAAAGTTTTAAAAACAATAAAGCAGGAGGACTTGACAAAATAACTGCAGATATGCTCAAACATAAAGATAAGTAAGATTGCTTTTTTATTTAATGTTATATTGTTTAATGAACAAGTTCCAAATAATTAATAACAAGAAGTAATTGTTACTCTTTCCAAAAAAGGAAATCTAAGTAATTGCAATAATAATAATAATAATTATTATTATTATTATCATTATTAAGCTTTAATATCTCACTAGAGATACATTCAGCATAAAATACACCTTTATCATAAATATAAAGAAAGTAGTAGTACAAATAATAAGATAAAAATAAAATAAAATGTCATATGTTAATGAATATAAATATAGTCTATATAGTATGCATGTAATTTTTTCAAAATATTCAAAATCACTGTACATAAAATAATTTATTATAAAGCACACATTTACTGCAAGATGTTCAAATTAGTTTAAATAAATGCGTAGGTGGAACAATTCCTACTTTGATAGGTTTCTTAGTAGTTCAATTTTGTTTAATTCTGGATTGGTTTATTAACACTAATAAGGTAATGAACTAGTTGGTCGTATAAATAATTAATTTTTACAGTGTTAGTAGAAGGTGCTATATAAATATTTATATTGTCAATATTTTTGTAGTATAAATGTATTTATTTCTGCAATTAACAATTAAGCACTTAATTCTAATTTGCAAATATTTAAATTTTGATTTAGGATTTTTACAGTATTTTTTATTAATGTAAGGCCTTTCACACGTTTCTTATTGCAATTTTTTTGATCAAGTCAAAACATAAAAATCTATCAAGTTTTATAAGATTATTTTCAACCATAATTTTTGGATTAATATCACATAGCTATTCATATGTAATTTGTTTGTCATTACAACCTTTAAATAAATTAGTGTTACATTTTTAAAAAATATAAGTTTAAATTATTGTGTTATTTTTAATATTTATTTTGTAAAAGTAAATATTAACAATTTTAAATAATGTTAAATAAGTAATATTGCTTTATATTTATTTTAAAAAATGTTTAAAAATGCAGAGTCGGCCAAAATAGCATAGTTTAAAAACAACACATTTTTCAACGTTGATAATATGTAGAATGTATACATATTTTGTAATAATCAGTCAATTATGAATATGTTAAAACATTATTTTTTTATTACAAATAAAAAAAATAATTTTGTAATTAACCTGGAGAATCAGAATAATTCCCATATCTGTTTTTGTTCTGTACAATAAATACCAGCAATAGAAAAATTACGATTTTAAAAATAATCAACACAATTTGTTAAAAAAAAACCTGGATTTTTTAACTAAAAAACTAGCAGAATTATATACAGTAATTCTTACAACAAGTTATCGAGTTGAAACTATAATAATGTTAAAAAAACAAGTAACACTAATAATCAAAATACAATAAGCTTATTTAAAAAATAGTTAAAAAAAATTTACAAAAATTGTGTTATTTGTTGGTAAGTGGTCGTTAACAAAAGATAAATTTAACACGTAAAATTATTAATAGTTAAACAATTTATTAATAAAAAAAAGAATGTAGATTTATGTTTTGTAACAAGTAGATTAAACAATATTTTTTTATTGACGCAATGTTTATTTTGTTATTAAAACAATAATTTAAAATAAAATATTTTGATACAAAAATAATATATTATGCAGACCTAATTTTTTAAAACATTTTCTTTTGATAGTTAAATAAAAAACCCGACCTTAACAAATAATGTGTTGGTTTGGTATTAAATATAATAAATTTATTAATAAAAAAAATAT
This sequence comes from Cardicola forsteri, assembly GCA_025895645.1. NCBI lineage: Eukaryota > Metazoa > Platyhelminthes > Trematoda > Strigeidida > Aporocotylidae > Cardicola > Cardicola forsteri. Next base: position 102,414 of record JAKXYG010000640.1, on the reverse strand, counting down.
CCGGTAACTTCAATAGTTAAAAAAATTATTTTATTAATAAACATTTCATTTACAATAAAATAGAACACAGTTAAAACGGACATATTTATATTTTTTAGGACAATCTTTATTTTATACGTTTATAATAGTAATGTCATATTTACCTAGATTTACTTAATTTGTTTTACATTTACTTTTATATATTAAAAGAGCTAAAATAAAAAAAATGTTTAATTACCGCTTAAATGTCTGGATATAAATATTATTATAATTTTTTAGTATGCTAAAACGCTAATCAAAAAGCTTACTTATATTAAGTGGTTAAAAAATAGCGATTATATCAATTATTCAACACTTTGTTTTTTAACGTTATATATCATATAAATCGTTTTATTGGTTTTTTAATTTTAAATAAATTTAACTTGCATACAATTATTTTTTATATTAACAATAGATATTAATAAAAATGTAATTGTATTTTATCAACCATATCATATTTTACACATTATGATTGAACTGAGTTTTTTAGTTATGTGATTGCTACATATGGTTTACTTTAATAACTATGTTTTAACAGTTATTACCTTAAGAGTTATATATTTACATTGACTAAAAATATTTTTACATATGGATATTAATTACAATATAATAATCCTAAAATTGTTTAATTATAAATATTGTATTAAAAATATAAAAAAATGTGTAAACAATGCACAAATGCACCAAAAGTTTAAAATAAATGTAATGTAAACGTAAACAACATGTTAATAAATAATGTAGTTTATAAAATAAAATGGAGAGTAAATTTAAAATTACATTGTACATTTAAGAATAAGTATTAAACCCTTACAAACAGTACTAATACATTTTATTGCTAAACACATTTAAATTAAACACATTGTATTTTTTAAAACACATTAACATTTTATGATAATTTTTACAGTTTTGAATACACTTTTATTAGCATATTACTAAATGTAACTACATAGAAATTAATAAAACGTAAATTTAAAGCATTGGGTTCTCTTTATAATTCTAAATCAAAATATAAAAAACGTAAACTGTCAACGTTTTAGTAATTTTAGTACAACAAATGTATTTGTTTTAAAATTATTTTTTAATGTAACAAATTTTTTTGTAAAGCTAAAATAAACATTAATTTCCTAAATTTGATAATAATAGTTACTAGAAACATTGTCACATTAAAAACAACAATGTGTTGACGTTGATATTCTTTAAATTTGCTAGTTGTATTAATAAACATTAATTAATTAATAATGTTTATAGTTATAACTGTTTGTTTTATAGGATTTATTTTAATAATTTAACAATATTTGTTTAAAAATGTTAAAATATTTGTACAGTGCAAAAACTTTACTTGTCGGTGCAGCTATAAAAACAATAATAATAGAAATGTATTGTATAGTATATACTTTTTAAGTATATATATTATAAATACAGCAAAGTTTTTTTAATCAATTTTATTCTAAATAATTTTGTTTTATTGTGATGTCGCAATATATAAAATTGCAGTGTTTAATATTTACATTAAATCATTCTTTAATAATAACTAATTTGCAGTTAAATGTAAACATGTTTTAATACACATTTGTAACAAAATTATATTTTATAATGATAAATCTAATTTACTCAATATTTGATATTCAATTAGTACAATTGATTTTGGTTACTTTTTAATCAAAACTGGTATTATTACTAAAACATTAAGAATAAATACAGTTACAATTTTATTGCTATTTTTTTTTCATTATTATTGCAAAATTATTTTGTTTTTGAAATAAAAATAAAACAATTAGTTATTTTCTAATTTACAGAATTAGCATTTTTTTACAAAAAATTAATAAAAAAATAATAGTTTAATTTAGTGCACACCCGTTTGTTATAAAAAATGCAAATCGTAAGCTAATAAGCAAACCTTTTAAATGTAATGTTTATTGTTTATATAATTAAGTATTATTGATAGTCTTGGAAACATTACTATTATTATTAAACATGTATAACTATTAAACGTAAGCATTTTTTATCAATAATATAAAATAGTTTATTCTTTAAAATAAAATGAATTATATAACTTTTTTTAAATATGTACAATAATTTTTTAATATGTTTACTAAATTATTAAAATTTGTATGCAATTTATAATAATATTAATCTAAGTAAAATAGTAACGTCTACATTATAAAATATTAGAGTTTCTGCAATTTTATTATTACAGCCATTTTTTACAATCAACGCAAAACATCACAAAAGTAGTAAATAAATATTGTGAATTAAAAATAATGTTTAGTACTTAATAATGTATTTATATATATTTAGAAAAATGTATTTAAAAAAAAACCAGTTAACCTAAATTGAATAGTTTAATAGCTACTTTTATATAAAAATAAATAATAAATAAAAATTATGTAAATTTTACAATAATTGGTCATTTATTATTTTGTGTTTTATCTCTTTAAAAATAAAGAATAACTAATCTTTAAAATTGATGATTAACAAACATTGAAATCTGCCCGGATTGTAATAATATTATAATAAATATTTAATTATGTTTTTATTTTTTTTAAATGTTAAGTAAAATGTTAAATCAAATCGTTTACGTTTAACTTTCCAATTCCGCTTACTTGCTAATTTTGGTTTATGATTTCATCAATTAAATAGGATTGATAAAAAAAAATTATTTTAGCAAAAATAAATATCGTGTTATTAAAAAATTTAAAACTAACAGAATTATTTAAAAAATAAGCAAATTTATTGGATTATAAATTGTGAAAAGCTACACAATTATGATAAAATTTAAAAAAAACATGTAACGTTTAATACAAATAATCAGAAAATTGTTATAGATTTAGAAATATATAATAAAATTATGTTATATACCAAAAGAATTAGTTAACCAATTTTATTTATTTTACAATAAGGTACAAAGCAATTAAATTTGGTTTAACTCTACGATTACAAAAAAAACAAATAATGGTACATTAGTTTATTCTAAAATATAAAATAAACAATACTTTTTTATTGGCGTTTTTTATAATTTGCCAACAAAACATTGGTTTTTAAAACAAAATTATATATGTATCCTATTGCCATAAACATTTACTCTCGGTTGTTTAAAAAAAACCCAATCTCTACAAGTAATATGTTCGTTTGGTATTAAGCATAATCAACCTATCAAATAAAAAAAATATTTGGTGTCTTAAATAACAAATAAATGTAGCAATGAAATTGTTGCATATAATTAAGTAAAATATTTGGTACATTTTAATTTTGCGTTTAAATCATTTATTTGATTATTATCACAAATTTTATTTAGTGTACATTAAACAAACAATTATTATTTTTATTATTTTACATAATTTTAAAATAACATTTATTTAAACTGTGCATATTTTGTTAAATAAAATGTAAACATTTGTTAAACAAAATTAATACATATATCTAATTTTTACAAATATTTTACAAATTAAACAAAAAAGTTAATTAGTGTTAAGCTACATTTTAAAAAGTTGTCATTAAGTTTACTAGCTGCAAAGTATTAAATTAAATTATTAACTTATGAAATAATAAAAGAAAAACAGTATTATAATAATAATACATTGTTAAGTTGGGTTTAAAAAAGTGTTAAATTAAATAACATGCTATGTACTTTATAATAAGAAATAGTATTGCGCTAAATTAATAATATATATATAATTGAAATAAAATAAAGTATATACATTTTTAGACTAAACATTTGTGCTACATTACATTATTAATAAAATAATTATACACAATTAACAAAAAATAATCATTGTTTTATTAATTATTGTTTATATTTACATGGTTATGACATTTTAGTTTCTAAGGGTTGTATTATTCAAATATTTAAATTTAATTTGTTCATTATAATGTATATAATATTTTTTATGTTTAGTTTTTTTTAATACTTATGCTTTTTAATACAAAAAATAAATACAAATTGTTAAAATTTACATTTAGAAGCTGCAATAATATAAACGTAAAAATGTACAAAAGCCAAAATAATATATATATATATATTTATATATATATATATGGTTTGTCTATAATAACACTTTTAAAATGTTTTTTTTAATTTTGTTATGTTGTTATTTACCAATTAAACAAATTATATTTAATTAATTTCAACAATTTAACTTAGCATTATTACTTGTAAATTACAAAAAAATTGTCAGTAATTATATAAGCCTTTTATTTTACTTTTGTTAACAAAACAAAATCAAATAATTAAAAAACAATTTAAAAACCTATTGTATCAACGTTTACGTTTTTATTATAACAAGCTAATATACTAACATTTTAGTAAATTTTTATAAATAATTAATATTTTAAAAATATATTAAACAAAAAAAGTTGTGTTATTTATTTCAGTATATATTACTAATCAATATTTAAAATAAATTGTTAAACTTAGTTTAATTGTTTTTATTTACAATAGAGATTTAACAATTAATTAATTAATTGATTACTTTTATGTTATATAACTATTTTGGAAAGTAATATATTATTAATTTTAATACACAACTATTAAAACTACTAACATATATTGGTAAAATACTAAAAATAATATAATTTATGTAATTTATTATAACAGTATTTGCGTATTATCTTAAACATTAATACGTTGTTTACCTTGTTGAACCGCAAATAATTATATTAAACATAAATGTGTAAAAAATAAAACAAACAAGATCATTCTAAAACATTTATAAATTTAGGTGTTAAACACATATTTTTTCAACAACGCAATATGTAAACAAATTATTTCAATGTTTATAAATATATTATACTGCATACATTGCGAAAGAATATTTTACTATTACAACATTACATTCTTAAAAAAAATTAGTGTAATTTGTGTTTTATATTTGATTAGAAATATTTATTTAAAAACGCTGACTTGGCCTAAATAGCATATTTTAAAATCAATTTATTTATAAGCGTGAAAATTATGTTAAATGCTTATTTTTTTTAATAATTGGTTTATTATTAATTTGTTTGCTTAAATTTATAACAATAAACAAAGTTGAATAGCTTAAATTTATACATTTAGCCATATTCTAGTTAAAACGTTATAATGCTAATTAAAATAAAATTTCAATTACACTAAAATTTAAGTGAAACATTTTAGATATTTTTTTTTGTAAATAATAAAACATATTTTAAATTAAAATAGACAATGAGAATTAGATAAGTTTCTTTATTTGTTTTTGTTTTGTAAAATGAATATACGTAGAAACATTATAAACCTAATAATAATAAACACCATAATAGAAAAAAATTAAATTAACATAAAAACATTTGCCTAAACATTCTAAACGCCGATTACAAAAATTTAGTTTTACACGTAAATTATTAATAATTAAACCATTTAATAATTTATATTTTGTACAAAATAGATTAAACAAAAATTGTACATTTTTTGTATAATATTATACATCACGATTAAACTGAGTTTATTTTAAATTACTTGATAGCTACATATATTTTTCTTTATTAACTACAATTTTAAATTAGCAATTTCTTATTCTTAATGTTTTATAATTCTAAGATTTATTATTATGCATGTATAAATTAATTTATTTAATTTTTAAAAATGTGCAATTACACAGATTATTATAAATGTTGTTATAATACATTAACGTAGAAAAATATAAAAATATTTAACAAAACATAAAATTAACCAGTATTACCATCTATAATAACATAAATAATAACAAAGGCTTTTGGATAATATACATAATATAAATACACCGATATTGTTAAACAAATTGATTTTTTTAAAATAATAAATTGTAATATAACAAATATGTTTAAAGTGTTTTTGAATTACAATATATAATTAATGCATACTCCTACTTAATAAAGCTTATAATAGTTCCTTTCATAATTTAATAATATCAGTGTATAACAATATTTAAATATTTTAAAAATGCGTAAACTTTACCTGTAGAAGGCACTATAATTATATAGAAATAACAAAATGTTTGTATAATATGTACCCCTAAGTATACATCATATAATTAAAGCAATGTATTTTAACCAATTATAATTTAAATAAATATGTTTGATGTTACGTCGTAATATATAAAATTACTTTAAACTAAGAGTTACCAAATATTTAATAATGGGCTAAGATTTATATTAATAATACAAATTGTAAACTACAAATGACCATTTTTTTAAAATAATATGTTTGTGAGATAAATAACAACTAAATATATTATTCAAACCATTAATAAAATATTATAGCAGCATAAACATAAAACACATTTTCTATATTATAAACACTATATATAAATGCAATTTTTATTTTTATTTAATATAAAAAATGCATTATAAACACGGTTGTAATATATAAACATTTGGTTTATTATTATTAGTAGTAGTAGTATAATAATAAAAATTATTATTATTATAAAAATGTTTAAGCATTTAATATAACAGTTACTATTACAAAAATAAGTAATTGTGTAACTGAAATGCATAACATTACATAAAAAATGCGTTTACAATACGAAAGTACATATTATTATTACTAGGTTGATTATTTTAAAAAAATAAGTTGTGCTTTTTTCAAAAAATATTTGTTTTTTAAAATAAATTTAATAGTTTTTAATAAAGTTTTTCATTAGCACATTACTAAACGTAACTACATATAAATTAATTAATTGAGATATGTAAAAAATGGTGACAATTTTATTCCAACACATATATGTGTTTTACAAGAATTTTTAATGTAACTAATTTGTTTTCTGCACCTTAAATAAATATTAATTTTCTAAATTTGATAAAAATAAAAAAATAAAAAAACGTTCACATTTAAACCAGGAATTTGTTGTCATTAATGTTGTGTGATTTTAAGAATGTTAGTTGTACTAGTTAACATTAGTTAATTTATATGTTGTGAAATGTGTACCTATTTAGCTTATAAAATTTATTCTTTTATTTAAAATGGCGGGCCCTCGAATGACTGCGCTACGTTTTCGTAACACCAGAATTAAATACTTTTAACCGTTAATGTTTTAATATTTTTGAAATATCTTAATATTTTTCTTTGTATAAATCAATTATCACTACTTTTTTATTAAATGGAATCAATCAGAATAAAATTTGACAGAAATACATTTTTATCCCTAAAATCCCAATATCAATGTCAAAACAGTTATCTAAGTTATAAGTCCAAAAATGTAACGGCATATTTATCTGAGTTTATAATATTTGTTTTACAGTTACATTTGGACAATAAAGGGTTTACAATTAAAAAAACTATATTTTACAAAATTGCCATTTAATAACCCGAACAATAATTTTATTAATTTATTTTAGTATGCTAAATCGGAACTTCAATAAGCACACTAAAATTAATTATTTATTTTTGCTGTGCAATAAATTATGTTAGTTATCTTACCCCATTTTCAATTTTGCATCAATTGATATTTCATACAATTTGTTTTGCTTACAATATATATGTATATATAATTATAGTTTATTATTATTATTTTGTTATAGTGTATATTTTATATTTAAAATAACGTTTTTCTTATATGTTATATAGTTGCTAAAAACATTTTAGTTATATAATCAATTTTATCTAGTAATTGCTGAGAATGTTGTACAGTAATATTTTATTGCATAATTGTAAAAAGCAATGTTTTTTCAAAATTATTATTTGATATTTGAAATGGTTCTGTAAAGCATTTAAAATAGCTTCATGTTTAAACTAAAATAATACGTTTACAATAATATATCCTTATATTTATAATAAATAATTAATTGCTATTGTTGTAGCTATATATAACTAAAATGTTAATTAATTATTTAAAAAAATTAATTTAAAGTATTATTAAAACTAATCTTTAAATGGTTTAAAATTTTAAACATAAAAAATATGCAATACTAAAATAAATGCAAATTGTTAAAATTTATATTTATTAAAAGCTGTAAGAATGTATAACTAAATTGCTAAAAATAATATAATTTATGTAACTTATTATAACATTATTTGCATATAATTTTGAAAATAATAGTAGTACTAATTACGAAAATACGTTTACACAAATTTACCCTATTTTAAATAATTATATTTTGAATAATTATATTTATAATATATTAACATTTGTAATATAATTTTTACAACTTATTATGCATTTCATAAATTACTAAAACCCGTATTAATCTTTAGTAATCTTATTAGAACAACTATACCTGTTAAACAATTATTTACTTACATCTAACTGATTTGTTTTGCACATGTTATGTTTATAATAATTACATAATGATTGCCATTAATAATAAATTGTAACATTGTTGTTTTTAAAATCGCAATTTGTTATGGTTAATGTTCAATGCTTTTTGGAAAATTCTAATATACACTTTAAAGTTAATTAGTGTAGATATTTTAATATTTGTAGCTCTACGGGTCTTTCAGTTAATTTTATAAAAAGTTATAATTTAATAAGGTTTGCATTAAAATATTAAAATATTATAACAGGGCAAATAATTTTGCTAGTATTACCTTCTGTAATAAAATAGAAATAAAAAACAATTATGTTTAATTTGCATTCAATTGACGTTTCTTTGTTTAAAACAATTTTATTTTAAATAGTATTACTTGTTGTTATGTGGTAATATATAAAATTGTACTGTTTAGTAAATACAAAACATCACTGTAATATGATAGTTTTAATAAGTTGCTTATTTTGTTAAACTGTAAATAATTAAATTAAATATGAATTTGTATAAAAATAAAGCAAAAAAGATTATTTCAGAATATTTATAAATTTACATATTATAGAAGCTATAACAATATAACACTCAATTTACGTGCTAAACGCATATTCTATCAACAACGCAATGTATAATCAAAAATATTTTAATCTTTATAAATATATTATACCGCATACATTGTAAAAAAATATTTTATTATTACAACATTACATTCTCTGAATAAATTAGTGTAATTTGTATTTTATATTTAATTACAATTATTTATTTAAAAACGCTTATTTGGCTTAAGTGGCATATATAAAAAAAGCGCAATTATTAGCATAAAAAAATAGGTTAAATGCGTTTTTTTAATAACTGGTACATTGTTAATTGTTTGTTTAAATTCATAATAATAAACAACGTTTAAAATTTAAAATGTATACATTTAAACTTATTCTATTGTTAACGTCATAATGCTATTTAAAATTAAATTCTAATTACACTAAAACATAAGTAAACAATTTTTTTTTAATTAAAAAAATAATAATTTAAAATTAAAGTTGACATTAATAATCAGTTAAGTTTTCTTATTTGTTTTTGTTTTGTAAAATCAATGCATAAAAAAATTACCATTTTAACAAAATTATTTCAAATATTGTTAAAAATAAATTACAAAAAAACGTTATTTAATAGTAAAACGCCGTTTAGAAAACCATTTACGTACTATTCAGACGTTATATTCTAAAACATTTACTTCTAGTAAATAAAAAAGCTCACTCTTGACAAGTGATGTGTTGGTTTGGTTATAGAGTTAAACAAAACCCAGGCAGATTAACATATTTTGATTTTGCAGATGATATTGGTCTACTCTGTAAAACTCTAGAAATGATGCAAAATATGACATTCTACTTTAATCTGGTTTTAATCATAATTGACTTTGAGAATCAGATATGTTTTATTATTTGTTTTCGTTTTATAAAATAAATACAAAGAATAAAAAAATTATTATTTTAGTAATTATAAACACCATTTTATAAAAAAAATTAAAAAACTAATAAAACGTTTTCTTTAACAGCTATCGGAATTGTGTTACAAAGTTTTACGACAAAAAAACTATAATAATGTTATAACAACAAAAAATGTAAGACTAATAATAAAATAAAATTTAATTTAAAAAAAAAATATAATAAGAGTATTTCATATATTGTTAAAATAATTGACAAACATTTGTTATTTAATGGTGAAATGTTGTTTACAAAAATTTAGTTTAACACATGAATTACCAATAATTAAACCATTTAATATAAAAAAAACAAAAATAATATAAATTTATTTTTTGTGCCAAGTAGATTAACTAGAAATTGTTTTACTGGCATTTTGTATATTTTGCCAAAACAAATAATTTGGGATAAACCATTTAAGTACTATGCAGACCTAATTTTCTAAAAAATATACTTGCGGTCGTTATAAAATTACCACCTACAACATAAATGCAATATAAAATACATATATTGCACAATTTATTAAACCATTATTTATTTAAAAGTTTAATGTTTAATATTTAAAATTACTCTGATTAACATTAAAAAAAAAGTTTTTTATACTAAAGTAAATCGTACATTTACAATAATACATTAAAATATTTACTTTAACTAATTAATTATTATTGATGTAACTACATACAACTAAATTGATTAATTAATACATATGTAAACCAAAGAACAACTTAAATTATTATTAAAACCATAATTAAAATGTTTTTAGATTTTAAAAATAAAAACATTTTTTAATATTTTAAACAATATACATAAATTCAATTATTATTTTTATAATTATTTAATGTATAATGTGCATTATATGCACGGTTATAATATAATAACATTTGTGTTAACATTGTTATATGAAATGTTTAAATTATATATCTAGCAAATGTTATAAAAACAATAAATACTAGTGTTATCTTAAATTAATAATGTTTTTACAGTACGGCAAATATGTACAAAAATAATTGGTTTCATTAAATAATTTACTTTTTGTAAAAGAATTAAGGATAACAATATTCATGTATAATAAACAAATTTTAACGCAGCTATATGTACAGTATACATTTTTTATTGTTTAAAATTATGTATATCAAATAAATTATTTATAAAATGTACTTATTATTAATTATTATGTAATAACATTAGCTTTAATGCAATTTTATTATGACTTTTGTACTTATTGTTAAATTGTATTGTTGTTAAATATAAATATTTTGTATGTAAGGTACAACCCTCACAACAATTACTGCAAAAAAGTTATTATTAAACGAAAACCTTTAGCAACTACATAACATACAAGAGAAACGTCACTTCAATTATAAAAATATACAATGCTATATAATAATAAAAAAAAACTATAATTATATATACATATATATTGTAAGTTAAAAATATTGTATAAAATAACAACGGGTGCAAAATCGAAAATGGAGTAAAATGATTAACATGATTTATAACGTCAACTATTAAAAAAAATACAAATTACATGCAATTTTTTTAGTTACCAAGTAATTAAGAACATAACAAATTTCAAAAAAATCAATAATCTATGTGATCGCCTTTGTTTTGAACAACCTGATCCAGGAGTTTTGGAATGCTGTCAATAAGTATGTTAATATATTATTGTTTTATCTCATATTGAGCAACAAACCGAATGCTTTCACATAAATTCTCAGTTTCGGTATGTTTATTGATATTGCGCTTTAACATACACAACATAATTGCCGTTTACTCCATAGTTTATAAAAGGCTAATTTGTCATCCTTTTTTTGGTAATAAATGGCTTGATCTTTGATAATTATAGAGCTAAACTATGTTTCTCATTGTAAAATAAGTAAACTTGTTTAAACTATTTTTTGGGTTCCAAAATAGATTTATTATAATTTTTTTAACTCTTTAATAATTATTTGATCATTTGTACTTGTTGTTACGCGGTTATTTTCCAACATTATTATACATTTTTAGTTTTTAACCTTTGCACATCTTATAAATTGTTAAAAAGTTAACTTTGTATACATTTGTTAATTTTTTTGGTAAAAATCTTTTATTTTTTAATTATTTAATAACCCGATATTTATTTTCGGTAAGATAAAAATATTTTATTGTTATTATCCTCTATTTTAAAAACAATGCAATCAGAAAGCAGAATTAGCGTGTAAGCAGAATCTCAAGGTTTAACGTAAATAATAATTTATTAAATTTATTTTAAAATTTTTATTTAAATTTAAGAAAAAATTTTTTACATTATTTTTATTTATATAGATTATAATAATTAAATGTTAATTTTGATAATTATTATGGCATTACAATTAGAGCAAATTTAAATGTACGTTTAACACTCATTTTAAGAATTAGCTACCGTTTATTTTAATAAAAATAAGCATACAAAATAATAATAATTTAATTATTATAAGAATTGTAACAACGACTCAGCCTTCTTAAATAAATATTTTTAACTATATATAAATAATCTATTAATCAGTAGACATTAATTTTAATTCACTTTATTTGTTTTTACGAAAAAACAATTGGACATAACAAAATAATTTAGATTTAATATATTTGTATTTTTTTGTGTTAATTTTTGAAATGGGTGTACAAGAGCAGGTAAAATTGTTGTAATTAAAAAGTAAAAATATGTAAAGTACCTACATATTATTTAATATTTTAAACAATGGATTTAATGTACAAACTATTGTAAAAAGTGTTAATAAACAATAATTAAAACGTTTAGCAAGTAATAATTAACAAACATTTATTTAAAACAAAACAGTAATATGTAATAGGTACAGTAAATAAATAAATAAATTGTATCATAGCCTGTTAACAAATTTGTTATTTAAGCTTAATACAATTAGTTATTTTAAAATGTTTAATTTTGTTTTTAAATAATAAAAGAAAATAACCAATACAAAAACGTTTTAAGTGCAATGTGTATAAAATATAGAATTAAAAATTTCTAATAAATTTGTAAACATCATTATTATTAAATATGGGTAACATTTTTATATAGTTGTTGTTACAACAATTAATATAAATAACAATAGTTTGTTTAGTAATTATGTGTTTAAAAAGTATTAAAAAACTCAGAAATAATGCGCTTTTATTAAAAAGTTTATTTTTTGCAATGAAAAAATATGTTTATCTATTTGTATACAAGCATATACAATAATTAATTTAAACAGTTTATATAATTTTAGTTTATTAAATTTGTTTATTTAATGTATTAATAAAATAATTGTATTATTAAATTGCCTATTATAATAACGGTTGTAGTATAAGATATTAGCGGTTATGTAATTCTACTATTGCATTTATTTTACAGCTTAATGTAACTATATGTTTTTAAAAATGCAATACATTACTAATACATGTTTAGAAAAAATGTTTTTTTATACTACTTATTTTAATTATACTGAACAAACTAAAATTAAAATGAGGTAACCTAAACGTTTGCAATTAATTATTAATTGTTTGCTGAATATTATTAATTTTATTATTGACTTTTTTAAAAAAGCAAAAATAGGAATTGTTAGTCATTTTAGTACCAAAAAAATTAATAATAAATACATTAAACAAAACATAATTAATAATTTACTGTTAATTATTAGCAAATATTAATCAGTTAACATTACTTTAAAAATTGAACAAGGTAATTATATTTTAAATTAAATAAAATAAATACATTTATACAATTTTTATAAACGCTGTAAAATGTAAAAACATTAATTGGGGTAACATTGTAATTTCAATAAGTTGTCTTACATTGCATTAACATTATTAATGTAATGCAAAATGTTAAAACATTATATATAACAGCTCCTAAAAAACAATAAATTACTTCTTAAATTAAAATTAACATTAATTTTACAGTAATAGTATCATAATTACTATTAATAAAAAATTGTCAATGATGTAACCATATACGACTAAATTTGATCAGTCACACATTTGCAAATAAACAACTAACAAAAATATTGATAAAAAAATAACTAAAATGTTTTTAAATTTTAAACACTAAAAATGTCTATACATGAAATATTATACATGAATGCAATTTTTTTGTACAATGTGCACAATATACACGGTTACAATACACTAACATCTGCATTGTCATTAACATCATTTTATAAAATATTTAATTATTAAATATACTGGATGCTATAAAAACAATACCACAAATAAATACAAAAATAATTTGTTACATTAAATAATATTTTAAAAAAATTAATATAATAATAAGCATGTATTTATGCAATACAATATTTCAATAACTAAGTTACATTTGCAGTTTACTAATGTATTAATATCATAATATTTAGTTATATTGGCGTTAATGCAATTTTATTATAACATTTAATTTTTTTACTGAATTGTATTGTACTAACAATGTAATGTCAATATTTTGTAAGATTTTAAACTGTTTACCAAAACTTAACAAATACATAATTCATTTGATGTAAAATATAAAATTGTTTTAATGAATACTTAATATTAAAGCAAATGTACGTTATTTTAAATATTTATTGGTTATTATTTTTTCAAAACATTTGGTTTTTAAGTTATTTATAAAATAATTAAAAAAATAATTTTTTTAGCTAATATTTTGCATTGCCTATTATTTTGGGCGGTATGCCGATAATTTGACAAAATAATATTTTTATTTAATTATATTGTTATTTCATAAAATAAAGTAGGTTTTTTTTATGTTTTAATAAGTTTCATTGCTCTAAAAATTATTAAGTTATTTATAAGACAACGCAATAAAAATTATCTTTTATTTAATTAATTTAGTCTTTTTGCTTTTACATTTTATTTTTATATATTACCGTATACATAATTATTAATGCAAAAAACAAAGTTTTTTTAGGCATATAAAAGAACACAATTATTTTAATTTGGGTTTATAGAAAAATGTTAAATCTGGTTTTCGGATTGATTTTAGTTTTTGTTTTTACCAAAACATTTTTATCTATGTAAAGGAATCAAAAGTATAAATATTTAAATTACTAATTAATATTAAAGAAAATAATAATTTTGTTTTTAAACAATTAGTTTGTTAATTAATAAACATGTAAGTATAATTGAGATATGTTGTAAGTATGTTGCAACTTTTCTAGGATTTCACTAATTAAAACAATGTTATTTACAAAATTACACTATTAATATATTGTAGGTAAAATAGTAATAGTTTACATATGTTTAAAATAAACCTACAAATAATTTAATTTTTTAAACAATGAATTTAGTACACAAACAATCGTAAACAATATTAATAAACAATAATTGAAAGGTTTAACAATTAATTTTAAAAAACGTTTATTTAATAAAAACATAACAATTATATTTATTTGTTAAATAAATTATGTAAATAAAATTTGTTGCTGCGTTGTAACAGTTTTTTTATTTAAGTTTGATAAACTTAGTTGTTTTTAAAATCTTTGATTTAGTGCACACCACTTCTATTTTTAAACAATAAAATAGAAGTTTAATACAAAAGTGCTTCTTATTACAACGATAATACACATAACAATGTTTTTTTTAATAATTATGTGTTTAAAAAATATTAATAAACGCAGATATAATTGGTTTTTATTAAAAACAATTTGTTTGTAGTAGTGGTAGTGTTTTATGATTTTGGAAGTATGTATGTCTAAATTAATTTGGTTTTATAAATCAATATTTGTAATTATGCTGGGAATAATGTTTATACTATATATTGCTATAATCCAATAACGTTAGTAGAACAATATAAATATACTTAACCAGTATTAATATTTATAAAAACGTAATTAATAACAAACGATTTTGCATAATGTACATAATTTATGTAAAACAATATTTTTAAAATTTTCAACTTTAAAAAAATAATAAAATTGTACTATATAGTATTACTAATTTTTTTTAAATATAAAATTAATCGAATATTTAATAATTAATAGTTATTTTTACTATTAAAACTTAATCTTATGTAGTGCAGCTTTCAAAATTCTTTTAATACTTTAATCATATTTGTATAACAAAATTAAAATGTATTAAAAGTACATAAATTTTACCTGAAGAAACTATAATAACATAAAAAGCAAAATGATTTTATAGTATGTACGTCTTAAGTATAATTAATATAAATAAACAATCTTTTTAAACTAATTCTATTTTAAATAATTTTGTTTAATATTATGTTGTAATAAATAAAATTAATTTTAAAACTATAATTTATTAAATATTTAATAATGAGCCTGTATGTGTTTTATTAATAACCAATCGTATATAAAATAATATATTTTTTTTAAAATAAAATATTTTTAAAACAAACAACAAATACATATACTATTTTTTTATTGCAATTGCAAAACCATTTTTTTTTTAAAATAAATTAATAAAACAATTATTTTTTTATTTAACGGTATTAACATTTTGTTTAGTAATTTTAATAGAAAGTGTATTGTTTAATTTAGTACTCAAAACTTTTATAGTTATAACATATTTATTTTTTGCTAATATTATTTTCCTAAAATAACATATGTTTTGTCAAAAAATAAGTATAAATAATACATTCTTTTTTGCATATAAATATATGTCAGTTTATTTTTAAACAAAAGCAAATTTTAAAATTTAAAATATTGTTATTACATTATCCAATGTATACTAAGCAAAATTAATCTAATATTTTGGTTACATTGTAAACAAAACTGGTACTGATACTAAATATAATAACCATCATGCAATTAACAACAAACAGTTTGTTAAAAACAAAAATGGCATTAAAATTATTGCATTTAATAATAAGTTATAACGTATTTTATGTTTTTGTTTTTACATGTTGGCATTATTTTTACAAAACCTTATTGTTTTTAAAATACAAATAAAACAATTAAATTATCTGTTATCAATAGTATCAATATATTGTCCAGTAATTTTAATAAAAATAACTGTTTGAGTTGGCTCACACCCTTTGATTTTAAACAATTAAATTTTAAGCTTATACAGAAACCTTTTTATGAACAATGTGCATTGTTTATATAAATAAGTATTACTAATAAATTTGTTAACACTGTTATTATTATTAATAATCATAATTAATAATTACATGTAGGGGTTGCTATAACAATAATATAAGTAGCAATGTTATATTTAGTAAATATAATTTTAAAAACATATTTCTAAACAGAAAACTAATGCGGTTTTATAAAATGATATAATTTTTTATAAGTTATATAATTTCTTATACACATATATTAATAAGTATTCTAAGTTAGATTGTTAAAATTACAAACACAATTTTTAATAATATTTAATTAAATACAATAGTAACGTCTATATTATAAAATATTAACGTTTTTGTAATTATAACAATACAATATTAATTGTCTTAAGATGCATATAATACACAATATATATAGCTAACCAATGTATCTTTAAAATATACTTAATTTATAGTTAAAATTATATTAATTACTATTTTTTTAAAAATTAAACTAAAATATACCATACGTTTACAATTATACATTTCTATATTTATTTTAAATAATTTATTGTTAGAAATGTAACTACATATAACTAAATTTGTTAATTAATAAATTTGTGAAAAAAACGACTTAAATTATTATTAAAACTATAAATAAATGTTTTAAAATTTTTAAAATAAACTATATTTTAAGACATTCAACAACATACATAAATGTAATAATTATGTTTTGAATTATTTGATATACAATGTGCATTATATGCACTGTTATAATATACTAACATTTGTTTTAACATTGCTATTAAAATGTTTAAATATTATATGTAAGATTTCCTAAAACAAAAATAAATATTTGTGTAAATTTAAATTTAAAATGTTTTTAGAATATGGGAAATATGTATAAAAAATAACTGGTTCAATTAAATAATTTACAGCTTGTTATAAAATTAGTAATTTTTTGGTTGTTTATAATTATGTATATTAAATAATTTATTTATAGAATATATTATTATATTAATTACTATTTTGTTAATATTAGTCATTATGCACCTTTATCATAACATTTTTTATTTTTTTCTAAATTGTAAATATGCTTTAACACATTTAACACAATAATAAATTCAGTGTTAAATATTATTAAATACATATTTAATGCTTACTAGAAAAATCTATCTAACATTTTTTTTAATTAATAATACTGAAGATAATTGCTATTACGCAATTTATTACACAAATAATTTATATTGAGGCATTAATTGCAACTGCTTTATCGCAGATTATTTGGGTAACAAACTAATAATTTTACTAAATAATTTAAAAAAGGGGTTTGGCCAGTAGCACATAACACTTTGTTTTTAAGAATTAAACCATAATTTAATACAATAACGGATTACACCTAACGTTTTTATAAAATCCAAATATAATAATGTTATGTAGTATTATTTAATATATTAAGATAAATTAGTTATATATAAAAGTAAATTAAAATTAATTTCCATTTGTAACAATCTATGTTTTTACACACAACAAATCATCCCTACGGATATGTATAAGAATAAAACTTGTAAGCAAACAAAACTAATATACACATTTTTTTTAATAGCAATAATTAATTAATAACAAGAACACTAATAATAAAATATTTGTTTAAAGATACATAACATAATTTAGAAAAGTTAAAACTTAAAATGACAAACAAATAATGCTGGCATGTAAATATTTTCACAATACAACAATCTAAAAAAAGCATTATTCTATTTTTTGTTAGTTATACCCTATTTCATTATATATTAAATAAAACTAAAAACTTACTATTTAATTACAAATAAAATATTGAATTTAATATTTACAATAAATTATAATATTAAAACTATGTTTTATTTATTTGCACATATACTTATGTGTAATTATTACAGTATTTATTAAACTGCTACATAAATATTGCTTAAACATATATTAAATGCAATTACATAGAATCAAAATTAATAGCTACTGATTTTTAAAAATTAAAATTAAAAATATAAGCATTTATACTTAATTTATTTGTAAATTTAATTAATGTTAGTATTAAATTAGTAAAAAAAAATTAATTTGCATATCTACAAGTTACTATAACATAAAGCCAGATTAAACATGCATGTATTAATAAAACAAAATGGGAACAAAGGCTAGTATGTATTTTTCGTATTTGTTTTAATAAAAAAATGTAAAAATATTTGTGTTTTATACATGTTACTAAGCTATATTTTACATATTAAATTTGGCGTTTAAATTATTTTTTAGATTATGATTACTAATTAATTGTATTGTACATTAAACAAACACAATTATTATTTATATTATTTTACATAATTTTGATATAAATTTTAATTAAACTTTACGTATTTGGTTGAACAAAATATAAACAGTCGTTAAATAAATGTATTGCGTATGTATAATGTTTATACAAATATTTTAAATTAAATAAAACAATGAATTAGTCTTATACTGCATTTTTAAAAGTTGTTTGTATGTTTATTAGGTGCAAATAATTAAATTAAATATTTTAATTGTAAAATAATTAAAACAAAAACATTATTTAAAATATACGTAACAATATTATTAACTAATATAAACATTATCATTTACACAACAAACATTATAACATTTGATTGTTACACAATATTATAATAACGTATACATATTATTATACAATATATCAGTTAAAAATAAATTGTATTGCTTTTACATTTTTCAATATTTAATATAAAAAACATTTAGTTTTAGCAAAAAGTTAAATTAAACATTATGCAGCCTTTAACAATTCAAAAACAAAAAAAACTTACTTGCACATAAAAGCCAAAACTAATTAGTACAATCATTTATGTCCGTTTTACTTTTTCAAAATGTTTATCAATCCAAAATTAAACAAAATAGGTTTAATAAAAAACTTATAAAAGTAGGAATAATTTTACCCAAGCAATTATTTAAACTAATTTGGACATCTCACATTATAAAAAAACAAGTATGCCTTATAATAACTCTTTTATGTATAGTAATTTTGAATATAAAAAAATTAAGTACATACTATATTGACTATATTTATTTTTAATAATATTAACATTATATTTTATTTTAATTCAATTATTTGTACTGCTATTTTTTTATTTTAATATTTTAATATAGATAGTAAAAATGTACCTTTAGTACCTTTATTATTAATAATAAAAAGTATTGCATTAAACTAATATAATAATTTATATATATATATATATATATTGTTTCAACCAATAATTAAAACATATTTACATTTTAGGGAATTTTTATTCTGCATGTCCAAATTAATTTGATTAAATATTTTAATATGTGTAATTATACGGATTGCTCAAAATACAATATAATACAATAACTTTTGTAAAAAATATTACGTTTAAACATAACAAAATATTAAACTATTATTACCACCTATAATAACATAAATAATAAAAAAGGTTTTTAAATAATATACATAATAAAATACAGCAATATTTAAAAAAAAGATTTAAATATAAATGGTTTAAAAAAAATATTTTTAAATCTAAATTTTACTAAACATTTAGTAATTAATTTATATTTTCAAAACGAATACTTAATCAAATGTAATTTAACTTATAAAGTTTCTTTTCACAATTTAATAATATTTCTAAAACAGTATTGAAATACTTTAAAAGCGCATAAAATTTACCCGTAGCAACTACTATAATAAAATGACAAATGCAAAATTTTTGTATTATATGTACGTTTTAAATATGTCTAATATACATAAAACGAGGTTATGTAACCTATTGTAGTTTAAATAATGTTGTTTGATGTTATGTCATAATATCTAAAATTACTATTTTAACTAAAAATTACCAAATATATATAAATGGACTATTATTTATATTATTAATACATAATTGTAAATAACATAATTGTATATAACTAACACAATTATTATAATAACAAATTATTTAAAGCCTATTTATTAGGTTAGGTGTTTTAAGTTACAGTATAGGATTAAATCGACTATAAAACATTTTAAAACAAAATATCAATTTAGCTAGTTTGGTGCTCCCCCGTTTAACTACTTTCAAAAAACCAAACTGGTTGTCTGCTAAATTTTGATATCTTTATACATAAACAAATATATTTACAAAAAAAAAGTAAAGTAAGATTATTGCGTAAAAAATTAAAAAAAGTTCTAAAGAGGATAAACAAAAACAGTGATATTCTGTAACAAATAAATTAAAGGTTTTTACTTGCCATAATAACTAGTTATTTTACTTTAACCAGTTTTTAAACTATCCTGAAAATACAACAAGCTGGCTGCAAAATTAATCCAATTTTGACATAGATTGTTTGGCAATTTTTCTAATTTTTGTAAAATCTTTAACTGTAAACTATATTATGTGTATATGCAGTAAACTCAAAACTCGAAAAACCGTCGCATTTGACAAAATTTTTTTATGTTTTTAAATGCGGCCCCTGGCGTATTAATAAAAATCTCTATGATATTATATCGGGATTCCGGACAAATAAGTTGTACACTAAAAATTGGCACTGTGTTATTATTGTTTCCGTTTACAAAACATGTGATAAACAAATATTTGTCTAATACAAGTGCACCAGCTTACTTTGTATAACTGCAAACCTTGTTTTATTAGCGATTGTCAATATGATTTTTTAAAAGAGGGAGAAAACCACACGTTCCAACCAAACCGGTTTTTTGTTTTGATTTAAAATGCTTTAATCAGATTTGCACGCTCTGGCGCATTCTAAAATTTTGGACAAAGTTTCAGCGCCTTACGTATGTAGTATTCAAAAACTTTTTTAGCCTTTGACTTATTAAACAGTTATTTACGTATAGAACTCTGATAAAATTTGTAAACATAATAAATGTTAAGTACAAAAATTCAAATGCTGGAATCCTCAATTGCAACATATCTATTACAAACCTGTTTAAATTTTGCAGCAATATCTATCATGGTTGTGTGATTGCCTTGTTTTTGTTAAACTAGGTGGTGTATTTGCCAAGGTTTCTAAAAAAATAAAAGGTTTGAATGTTGGTACAAAGCCTATCACTGACATAGAATACGCTGTTTTGCTAGCCGAAAATAAAAATGAGCTTAAACGTGTATTTTATTGTTTTCTAAAAGTTTTTTGAAAAAATTGGTTTGAGGATCAAACGTAAACAATTATAAATTATGACGTTACAGACTTGTAACGCAATGTTTTTAGTAAATAATTATGTGCTGTTTAATGTAAAATAATTTACGTATTTAGGCTCTTTGATAACGTTTGATGGTTGTTTACTTAACAATGTAAATCCACAAATTTGTTCGGCTACTGTTGCGTACGAAATATGAAAACAAAACAACATTAATTCAAAAACAAACATAAACACTTTTGTTTTATTAATTAGCACAGTGCTTCTGCACGCAATTAAAACTTGTACTCGTACAGGGTCTAAAATCATAAAACCTAAAAAAATAACGCAAAATGTCTTAGACATATTTGGCACAACACTCATTTTCAATTATCAATGTCAAGAGACTGGACATAACAAACAATTACTGCCAAATTTGAGATAATCTTTAATTCCAAGATTTTCCTTTTTTGGTATTGAAAACAACGTAATTTGCGCTGATTTGGCCACGTTTTTTGTAAAAATCTTGATGCAAGCATACGTTCCTCAAATTTGGCTTGTCTAAATACCGAATAGAAAAAAGGAAAAGTAATCAAAAAAGTATTTGGATGGACGCTGTTAGGAACGTTTTTTACTACATTTTATTGGAGATTGTTTTCTCAAAATAAAAACAAAGTTACTAAACTGACATTTTTATGCTTGCCTTTAAAAACCGTAAACAGTAAACATGAAAGATTGGTAATGTTTTAAGACCTTGAATTTAATATAATGGTGGCTTTGTTATCAAACTTTGTTGTTGTTTTGTTGTATTTATATAATTATTACTTTAACTAATGTTATGTAACTTTTAATTTTTGTATAATTTAAAAATATGTTTATAACAATAAAAAATATAATAAAAATGCAAAAAAAATTACTTGTAGGAGCCACTATAATAACATAAATAATAGCAAAACATTTGTATAATATGTACATTTTAAGTATATTTAATATAAATAAAACAGTGTTTTTTGACCAATTTTATTTTGAATAATTTTGTTTGATGTTGTGTCGTAGTGTATAAAATTACTTTTTTAACTAAAAGGCATTAATTATTTAATAATTGGTTGTTCATTATCTTGTTAATAACTTATGGCGATGTAACTACATATAACTTTAAAAATAATATATTTGTAAGACAAATAACAACCTAATATATTTTTTAATTTATATATAAATGTTTTTAATATTTTACAGATATAAAATTGTTTTGATACATAATGCAATATATATAAATGCTGTTTTTATTTTGGTAATTATTTAATATAAAGTGTACAGTAAATACACGGTTGTAATATACAAATGTTTGCGTTAAAATTAATAATATGAAAAATGGTTAAACAGGTTCTAAGATAACAAATTAAACAATATTTTTTTGTTAACGTTGACGTTTTAATTTAACATTATTATTTCTGAATTACAAAACCTTTTTTAGTAATTATATAAACTTTATATTTGTAAAACCTATTAGTTTTATTAACAATAATATGTTTGGATACATAAACCAAAATACTTAAATAAAATTTTTATTTTTGTAATTATTTGATATACAAAGTGCACTATATATACATTTAATTTAATGTTTACTATTATATATATTATTTAAAAGTAAAATATACCAGTTGCTATAACGACAATAAACATTTGTTTTATTTTAAATTTAAAAACTTTTTACATTTAACATAAATACAAAAATAATTACATTTAATAATTTATTTTTTATAATATAATTAACAATAATATTTTTTAATAAATAAGGTTTTAAACATTTATTTTTTCTGTATTTGTTGTACTATGTAAAATAATGTTTATTAACTAGATAATTTTTAATTTGTTAATACATTAATTATTATAATATTTAATTATGTCAGTTATTCTGCGATTTTATTATAACATTTTTTTGCTATATTTTATTGTACTAACAATATAAATGTTATAACATAAACACTCTTTTTTTTGTAATATCTATCTATTAAAACCGGTACTGGTACTAAAGATAATAACTATTACCCATTTTTTTCAGAAATAATGTACCTTAAAAAAATTAATTGCATCTTATAAAATTCAATTTCACTTTATCAATTATTTATTATTATTACAAAACCCTTTTGCTAACAAAAAAAATAATAATTAAATTTTTCTTTAACTAATAGTATTAATAATTGTTCATTAATTTTAATGCAAAAATAATTGTTTTAATTTGTGTAAAACATTTTTATTTTTAACTATTAATTTGTAAGTTAATACAAAAATGGATATTATTAAGAAATGTTGTCATATGTTGCATTATTCCACATTGTTTTAAATTACTTATGTTATTTACAAAATGTAAATTTGTTGATTTTTATAGTTTATTTTAATACCATAAAACAAATTATTTATAAGTCGAATTATATTAAAATGAATAACCAGAAAAACAAAAACAATGACAATATACATAATTAACATTTTTCCGTA
Organism: Cardicola forsteri; assembly: GCA_025895645.1. Classification (NCBI taxonomy): domain Eukaryota; kingdom Metazoa; phylum Platyhelminthes; class Trematoda; order Strigeidida; family Aporocotylidae; genus Cardicola; species Cardicola forsteri. The sequence continues at coordinate 78,035 of JAKXYG010000640.1, read as the reverse complement.
ACCAGTTTAAACAAAGCAATAAATACACAACGTTTACTAAATAAACAAAACAGGTATAAATACTAAAAACATATTATTAAATTTGTTACACAAAATATATTTGTTAAAAACATTAATTGAAACTAAATTATTTGATTTAATTTTAAGCACAAACAATTACAAGTTTAATTATGTTGTATTAGTTTTATCACTAATTATAATTTTTTTACACAACATACACAAATTTATTAAACAAAATATATAAATGTTAGCAATTTTTATAAATATTATACAATCTAAACAATAATTATTAATGCATATACATTTTAATAAATTGCCTTACATTGGGAAACTGCCAATAATAAGTTAAAATACAATTATTAACATTTGTGAATAACAACTGAAATTATTAATATATTCTTTATTAATTTTTTAGAAAACAATATTTTTGCATTTTTGTAATAATAATTTAAAAAAGCTTTTTTTGGGTAAAATAGGTAGCTGCTTAGTAAAAAATTTATGTAATTTTATTTTCCTTTAAAACACATTATTTAGCATTTATAAAATTATTTAATATTTTTTGCATTTAAAACAACTTGTTTTGTGAAAAATGTTTTTTTTTTAAATTAACTATAATAAAAACAATAATTTTAAATTGTATAAAAATTTTTTTTATCAAAATTTAATAAAAATAAATATTTTAAAGTAAAAACTAGAGCAATTTACTTTAAGTAATAAATATCGTTTCTGTAATTATTTTAACGTTTTAGTTACTATGGTAACATTTAATTATAAACATACTGTAAAAAATAATTTATTTAATCTTTAAATAATATAAAATTATTAAACAATTGTTTTTTTAATATTATTTTTTTTTTATTGTAATTGAAATTATTCTTATTAGGTAATAACATCATAAGTTTTGTGTTTTAGAAACGTAAACAATTATTTACAAATACGCGTCATCAAACGAGGTAATGTGTTTCTTTAGCATAACTTTTAATTTACTATATTATTTGTGTAATAAAATTTTTAAAAAAAATTAAAAAAAAGCTTTTTAATTAGCTGCTTCCCTATTGTCCAAATGTGAATGTTATTAAAACGTTTTAAAGTTTCCAAACAATAGTTTAACCGCTAGAATAATGACATCACCCTGGTAAAATTGTATTAAAAAAAGCTACAAAAAATAATTAAAAACCAAGTCTAAAATTGATTTGTTTAATTTATAAGTATGTAATATTTCTTTTATGTACTGATGCATTTTAGTTAATAATATTATTTCTTATAAGTATTATGTGTTTTTATTTAATTATTTAGAAATAATGCTATTATGCTTTAGAATAAACATTATTATTGTTACATATTTTAATTAAAAATTATTTTGTAAATAATATATTAATAAACTATTATACAAGGTATGTAATAGAAAACGTTTGGTATGCCTACACGTTCTAATTAGATACAATAAGCTAAATTAAAACATTTTTAAAACAAACAACATAACATATATTTTATGCACATTATTTGTATTAAATTCTAAAAAAATTAAATCGCATTAAATAATATTGTTAATATACATTTATATTCGTATTTAATTAACATAACAATTGTTAAATAATGTTCTTAAATAACACTTAATTAATAATATTGTGTGACGTTTTGTTAAAACTTACATTATATAAAAAAAAACACAATAACACGTGTATAAAAAATACTACAAACAATATTGCAATGTTCTACATTTAAACGTACCAGTAGCTATAAAAATATAAACATTTTGAGAGTAAATACATTATTAAAATAATTTGTTATGCTTAAATAAATTACATTTTTATTGTCAAAAAATATGTAAAATTGTATAATTAATTTTCCTAATAAATTATATATTTTCGATGAATTTAGCAGTGTGTGTATAGACCAGTAGGATTACATAAATATAAATAAATTATATATAAAATATCCATCCAGTTATAATTAAAATTGTTAAATAATACATTTGTTACACAATCAATAGCTAAAAGTATTAATAAAACAATAATTAAAACGTTTAAAAAATTATTTTAAAAAACATTTATTTAAATAAATATAAAATTTGTTTTTACTACTAATTGTTTTTAAGAATTTTACAATAAATAAACATGATTGTTGTGTTTTAACGATTATGTTTATAACATAATACGTTTAGTGGTTATTAACACACATCGTGTATTACGTTCACTGTTTATACAATTAATAATTACTAATAATTTAGTAAAACATATTATTATTATTATACATAATTATAAATTAAATGTACTTTTTGCTACAACAACAATAAAAATAAGATTTTTATTTTTATTAAATATGTTTTTAATATTAAATAATAAAGAAAATAGTTAACCTTCTATAATATAATTACTGATCCAACGTAATTTATACAAATACATTCAATATCTTTTACTAATTATATTAAAGTAAATTAATAAAATTGTTTATACGATTTATGAATTTAAACACTACTATAATATAGTAAAATAAATGTTTTAAGTTATAAACGTATTACAATTATTACAATTACATTATTATTATTTTTTAATAATTTTATTTAACAATTTAATGTACCCATAATTTTTTTAAATTTAATTGATCTTTTTTAATTATAAAAGAAATGACCAACATAACAATAAAAAATGTGTTGTATTACTTATTTTGTCTATGTTGAACAATAAAAAAACAAACTTAAATATGATGAATTTAAATAATTAATATATTTATTGCGTTAACCGTAAAATTTGTTTTACCATTGTGTAATGTTTTGTAAAAAAACAGTTGTTATAATAAAATTAAGTTTTTATTAACTTATTACTTAAACATTTTAATAACAAAATTATTAATCTTAATATGTTTACTGATCTACTATGTTTATTATTTAAAAAATAATTAAATAACAATACTGTTAACATTTTAATTTGTATTAAATAAAATTTAAACATAAACGTTAACAAATTGTGTAACATTACAATTTTGTTATTGTTGCAAAACTTTTTTGTTTTAAACAAATGAGCATACAACAATTACAGCAAAAAATTTAAAAAAAAGATTTGTTGTTTAAAGAAGAAGTAAGACAAAGTTTTTTGTGGATCGCCAACCTTTCTTTTACTACTTATAATTGTTTATTGCAAAACCGTTCTTGCTAGTATTTTAGGCGGTAAACCAAAAATTTAATAAAATAATTGTAATAATACAATTTTTCTTATGATATCATTATTGAAAATGTAATTACACTAGAAAATGTCTTAAATACACTAAACAAAAAACGAGCTAACAAAATTGATTGCATAAGTTTAAAATTAAAGACAATAAACATCATAAAATAATTGCATTTATTTTTGTGTAAAAAGTTTAAGCAGTCATTTATCTTAAATTATTTATTTTATTTCTTATAAAATACATTTTAAAATTTAAAATAAAAGTGAAGAAGTCTGATTATCATTGGAAATTTTTTTATTAAACAATAACAATCTGTGCAGCAATTGGGCTGTAAACTTGCTCCACAAAGATGCAATATATGTATTCATTTCCTAAAAAATTATTTAATTTAAGAAAAAAAAATCAAGCTAACAATCGTGTTAACTGGAGAACATTTAACAATAAATATAATACTTTGGATTAGCAAATAAAAAAACTGCTGCAAAAATAACAATGATTGGTTTTAAAACACATGCAAACAAACCAGATAAGATAAAGTAAAAAATTGTAAAACATTTGTCGGAAGTTAAAAAAAACATTAACATTTTAATAAGCGAAAAATTGTTTACATCTAATAGATAATGAACAATTATTTAGATGGGTAGAGCATTTTAACGAAGCACTAAATTAATTCATACCGAATACTTTAATAATTTTTAATAATACTAATAATAATATAAATGTAACTCAAAATAATAAAAAAATTACTGATGGCAATTTTGTAACAAAAGTAAGTTATGCAAATTAAAAAATAATAAACAAATATACAAAATAACCTAACAAATTAATGACAAAAATGCTCAAATATAAAGGTATTGTTGTAATAATAGTACTTGCTAATTTATTAAATGTTATATGTTATTTAAGAAATATTTGTGTCAGAAAATATCCAAAATACACCCAACAGAAAAGAAACAAAAGTAATTACATTTGTATTAGCACAAAATGGCAATTTTTATTGCAAAATGTAAAGTTAGAAAATTTCCAATATTACAATGAAAGAAAAAAATAATCGTTTAAATTTAGCAGATTACAATCAATAATTTAATTGGGCAGAGCATTTTTAACAAGCACTAAATCAACCTAGTTCAAACATTTTTATAGATTTTAATATTGACAATATTATAAATGTAACTCAAAATAAAAAAATATGTATTAATAACATTTTTATAATTAAAGCAATTTATGCAATTAAAATGTTGATTAATATTAAGCCAGGAGAATTTAACAAAATAATGGCAGAACCGCTCAAACATAAAGGTATTAGTTGTTGTTGTAGTAAGTGCATTTGTTAAGTTATTTAATGTTATATAGGAAAATAAAAAAGTTCAAAATAATTAGTAGCAAGACATATTTGCTAATCTTTCAATAATAAACATTTGAACAATTGCAACAGTTGGCGCTAAAGAAATTTGACATTTTTGCACATAACAATAAACTACTTGATTAAACAAACAATGCACTACGTAAGATTGATACAAAAGATGTGCCTTCAAAAAACAATCTTCTCAAAAAATAACAATAGATTATAAAACTAGTGTTAAAAAATTTTTACAAAATATGTTTAACAAAAATATTATACTGTTAAAGACAGCATGGACGTTACCAATTTTATTGATAAAAAAAGATAACGTTTTACGTCTGTGTATTAAATATTGTGTGTCTAATAATGTCACCGTAAAACTAGTAGTAATCTATGTTAATTTGCGTACAAACAAAAAAATTCTACACTAGATTATGTAGACAATTTGGTTAAATACGTTGCAAAATTACTAGATAATAAAAAATACTTTTTGGGTGTTTGTTTGTTGATTAAAAGGCCACATTAGATAGCATATGCAGAAATAAACTGTTTTAGCATTTTATTAAATTAAATGCTCCCAATTACATTATCACATGGCTATCCAAATATTAAAAAAAAAAACACTTAAATTGTGTGTAAAAAATCTACTATAGTTTAAAATAACTAATGTGTTCTACAAGGCGTGGTCTTATTTGCTTTAATTATTTTATTAAACGTATATGTTTTCCGACCAAAATAGCATGCTTTATTTTTTAAATATGCAAATTACAAGGTTTTATGTAAATCCATCTCTTTAATTAATCAACAAAACATAGTTTAAAATTAAAGTCTACAAAATTTAAAATAATTAATTTTAGTTTACACAAACCTTAAATACAATTTATTTAAATGTATATAAAGGTTTGTATTAAAATGTGATAAATGATACTTGTGATTGTTTTCAATATTTTGGTGTTTTACTGAATAACTAACTTAACTGGTCTGATCATATTAATTATTTGTTGACATAAACTCAAGGTTTCTGTTATTACATAAGACGTTTAAAAAAATTTTGTGTTTGTCAACATGTTATTAATACATATAATTAATCTATATTTTATTAAATAATATTAAACTAATTTTGTTTTTGAAAAACATTTTAATGTACGGAGAGCTATCAAGGTATATCTGTAAGAATGCTTTATGGTAAACATTTTTCTTTTAGTAATATTTAGATTGCTTGTAAAATAACATAATTATTTTGTTGTAATGTAAATTAAAACAAAATATTTTTATACATTTATCAATTACTCAGAATGTCACCAGTTAAAAGGTAATGGGTTTTTTAGCATAACTTTTAATTTACTATGTTATTTGTTTAATTAAATTGCAAAATAAAGTTTTTCTACAATGTAAATTTAAATGTTATAAAATATTATTTAACGTTTTTCAACCAACAGTTAATCGCTTTAATAATGACATGTTACAAACAAAAAAAATGTTAACGCAATTGTATTACAAAAATTATATTACAACTTTGATTTACCTGTATAAAAAGAAATTATTTTAAAAACACTTACAAATTTATTATTAAAGAAAACTAAAACATACATTTATATAAACCAAAAAAAAAGTTTATTAGCAAGTCCCATTTTAAAACCCTGCATGTATAACTCATTAGTGTGTACTTTTGCAATGTTTAATAGGTATTTATACCATTAGGTATTACAAAATATAAAATAATAAGATTTATTACAGGAAATTATTTTTTATAGATAAAAATAAATACCAATACGTTTTTATTGTTTTTCGATTTTGTCAATGCTTAATAATATTTTTAATTAATTTTTGTAGTTTAATTGTACAAAAAATATGTATTTGTTTACATTAAAACACGTTAAATTATAGCAACTAATAAATGATTTTATGTGTTTACTAAATTTAAACATGAAATAAGTTACATGTAGGTTTACTAATAAAAAAATATAATTACTATAAAATTTTTAAACATAACTATTTAACAAAAAACAAAAAAAATAATATAACAAGTTTACTTGTTGCTAAATATTTTTTTGCAAACGGAAGTAAAACATGTTTAACTTATTATACGTAACATATAAATACTGATAAATGTTTATTGTTTTTCAATTTTTTTCAATGCTTAATAATGTTTTTAATAATTTTTGTAGTCTAATTAGTAAAATATGTATTTGTTTACATTGAAACACGTTGACTTATAGCAATTAATAAATGATTTTATGTTTTTACTAAATTTAAATATAAAATAAGTTACATGTAGGTTTACTAATAAAAAATATAATTACTATAACATTTCTAAACATAAATATTTAACAAAAAACAAAAAAAATAATATAACAAGTTTACTTGTTGCTAAATATTTTTTTGCAAACGGAAGTAAAACATGTTTAACTTATTATACGTAAATATAAATACTGATGAGTTTTTATTGTTTTTAGTCTATTTTGCATGTTCAATAATAATTTTAATTAATTTTTCTAGTCTAGTTATGTAAAACATTACTTATCTGTTTACATTAATAACGCGTTAAATTATGACAATTAATAAGCAATGTTATGTTTTTTACTAAATTTAAATATGTATTATGTTATATGTAGTTTTTACTAATATAAAATATAATTACTATAAAATTAATTTAAAAAATGTTTTATTGTTATATTGGTATTGTTAGATTTATTTAAATAATAAATTTACTAAAATTTCCAGGCAATCAGCAACAATGTACAGCTGTTTCATCCGTATTTGAAATCATTATTAGCGCATATATTTTAAGTTTTACACACACATAAAATTGAGCATACATCCTATCTGGTGTCAGGCCAGCACCTTAAATGTAAACGAACCGAACTGCATAAGCTATTCAACTTGACAATAATCCTAATATAACATTTCTAAAAACATAATCCCTTAAAAACCCCATTGTTAAATATAACCGAACCGTACCATATAGGCTATTAAACCTGGCAGTATGCAAGAACGTATATGTTAAAATCCTAGTAAAATGGTTCTCTCACTTGCTAAATAAATAGTAACGTAGCAGCATTTGAGGACTATAGACAATTAGAATTGATCAGATTTACTATTAAAAAATACACTTACTGGTCTAAGGCTATCCACCCGTAGTTTAATTGTTTAAAACGCTGGCTTGACACCGGATAGAGCGTGGGTTCAAGTTCATATGTGCGTAAAACTTAAAAAGTATGCGTTGATAATAATTTTAAATAAGAATAAAAAAGCAGTACAGTAATCCTGATTGACTAGAAATCCTAATGAATTTAATATTCAAGTGAATCTGACAATACCCATATAAAATTTTAAAAATTATATGTACCCTTAAAACCCTATTGTTAAAAAAAATATTTAATAACAAAACGTTTTCATAAACATTTTATTATTATAAATTTACGTGTTGCTAAATTTTGTATGCAAATGCAAGTAAAATATGTTTAAACTAATTTAAATTGTACAAATGTATAAAAACAAAACGTTGTAGGTAGATGCAAATATTAATACATTATATTTATGTTTAACATGCAAATGGAACAATGTATACAAATTACTCTACATTGTCTTCGTAAATATATTATAATAATACGTAAATGTAATAACTTTTTTTTTATATTTAAATAATGTATGTAAGTTAAAATTAAAACTTTTAATTATATCTAGATTAACGTTTTTATTTTTTTTTTTTTGGAAACTAAATTTAATTATGTACAATTACAATGATTTAAGTTATTTGTAATTAATCTTACTTGTCGTAACTACATTAGTTTATTTTAATATTACATTTAAAACATAAAATAATAAGTACATTTTATGTTAATAAACTTATTTAATAATTTAAACAATTAAATATAATATATTTACACTATTTGACAAATAACATATATGTTGAATTAAAAATAATGTTTAAATGGCTACGTTTTATTTGTAAAATGGATATACAACCCTCACAACAATTACTGCAAAAAAGTGGTTATTAAACTAAAACTTCTCTAGCATCTACATAGCATACAAGAAAAACGTCACTTTAATTATAAAATATACAATACTATATAATAATTTAAAAAAAACTATAATTATATATACATATATATTGTAAGTAAAAAAAATTATATAAAATATCAACTGGTGCAAAATCGGAAATAGAGTAAAATGATTAACATTATTTATAACGTCAACTATTAATAAAAATACAGATTGCACGCAATTGTTTTAGTTACCAAATGATTAAGAACATTACAACGTTCAAAACATTTAATAATCTATGTAATCGCCTTTTTTTTGAACAATTTAATCCAAGCGTTTTAGAATGCTGTCAATGAAAGTGTTGATATATTCTTGTTTTATTCCATATTGAACAACAAACCGAATGCGTTTACATAAATCCTCAATTTTGGTATGCTTATTGATATTGCGCTTTAGCATACTAAACAAATTTTCCGGGCAGTTAGGTGGCAATTAAGCAAAAAATAGCTTTTTTAATTTTAGCCCCTCTACTGTCTAAATGTAAATATAAAGCAAATATAGTAAAGTTAGATAAATATGACGTTACCTTTTTGGATGTATGACATAAAGCATTGTTTTGAAAACCAGTAGTAAACCCCGCATAAATGTGCTGCATTTTATAATAAAAAACATCCTTTATAACTAAAATAATTTTTTTATTATTTAAGGTACTAGATATAATTCTCCATTTAATAGGTTGTTAATTATACTTAATACCAAACCAACACATTACTTGTCGAGGGTGGGCTTTTTTTCTAACAACCGAGAGTAAATGTTTTTAAAAACTTGTCCCACACAACACTTTGTTTTTAAAACCAAATGGTTTATCCCAAATAATTGTTTTATTAACAAAGTATACGGAACGCCAATAACATAAATGTTGTTTACTCCATAGTTTACAAAAGGCTAATTGGTTATCCTTTTGTTTGTTTGTAATAAATAGTTTGATATTTGGTGATTGTAGAGTTAAACCAGATTTGATTGCTCTGTTTTTTATAGTAGAATAAGTAAAACTGTTTAAACTATTTTTTTTAGTTTTTAAAATAGGTTTATTATAACTTTTTTTAACTCTATAATAATTTTTTAATTATTTGTACTTGTTGTTGCACGTTTTCTTCCAACATTATCATAATTTTGGGGTTTTTGCCGTTGATAATCCGATAAATTGTTAAAAGGTTAATTCTATATAAATCTGTTAATCTTTTTAGTAAAAATTTTTCATTTTTTAATTTTTTAATAACACGGTGTTCATTTTCAGTAAGATAAAAGCATTTTTTATTACTATTTCAAAAACAATGCAAGTAGAAAGCAGAATTAGCGGCTCAGCGGAATTTCAAGGTTAAACGTAAATAATAAATTATTAGATTTATTTAAAAAATTTTATTTAAAATTAAGAAAAATAATTATATTATTTTTATTTATATAGATTAGAATAATTAAATGTTTATTTTGATAATAATTATTACATAACAATCAGTGCAGATTTGAATGTGTGTTTAACATTAATTTTAAGAATTAATTATTGTTCATTTTTAATAAAATTAAGCACATAAAATAATAATAGGCTAATTATTATAAATATTAAGTATTTTAACTTATTATCCACCTTGCAGCGAATGGCGGGCCCTCGAACGGCTGCGCTACATTTTCAAAAACATCGGAAAATGACAAAAAACATATGCACAATTATATGTTACATTGATTAGCAGTAATTTTTTTATTTTTTAAAACATTTAAAATACACGTTTTTTCTATTAAATTATAACGATTATGATTACTTCTCAAAGAATTCGTGGCTTAACAAATACATTATTGATAACAACTTAATATCAATCGATAAAAGTATTGATGTTATTAATACGTATATCCTACTATCAGCAAGTCGCTCCGAGTGTGAAGTTTTTTCAAAATATTCTTAATTACTTAATAACTGTTTGTGACAATAATTTAATTTTACTTGCCGGTGATTTGAACAACGCTAATATAAATAAAAAATTTTCTATGGGTTTAACCAACATAGTGAACTTTAATAATAGAGGTAACTGTAGGTTAGAGTGCGTTTTTACTAGTGCTTCCCAATTCTACAAAGCCAAATCACTTCCTCCATTGGCTTCGTTGGACCATTCAATTATTTGAGCACTTCCTACAATTTATTCTAGGAAAGATTATACGCACTTTACTAAACCCATATCAAAATCATATATGTTTGCACAAAACTTATCACAACAAAATATAAAGGAGCTAAAGATATATCTTAAGCAACACTGCGTTACTACAAAAATTATAATAATTTGAACACCGCCACAAACAGTTTTGTTTCACTGGTTAAAAATCATTTTAAAAAGTTCTGTCCAAAAATTAAAATACTTGTAACACCCACCGACATAACATCAAGGAAGCTAAAAAGGCTACGCAGGCAAAAGGAGGTAGCATACAAAGCTAACGACCGCTCCTTAGTAAAACATTTAAACTTTGAAATAAAAAACGAGATTAGTTTAATTCAAAAATGTATCAATAACTTCTACTTTTCCCCCAATAACAATTCTAAAAACATTTAAAACAACATTAACAAAAGTTTTGGAAAAACAAAAGCTGCTGATATCTGATACCCAGAACCGAGTACTAATAGGAGTTTTCTCCCTTATTTAACTTGTGTATAAACTTAAAACCTAAAACCTGTTACTACCTCACTTGATGTGAACTCCCTTAATAAACATTTTGTTTACAGTAATGCAAAAAAATTAGTTCAACCTAACAATATAAACATCAATAACGGACCTGATTTTTCCATATCTATGCATGATTTTAATAATATTATAAAAAACTCTAACTCCACAACGTCATCAGGTCTAGACGGGCTTAGAATAGAAATGCTAGAACTTTGCTCGTTCTCAATATACTTCCCACTGATACAAATTTTAACTAGTTTCATAAACAAAAGTAGAAAAGCAGACTCGTGGAGAATTTCCAAAATTGTCCCAGTTCCAAAAAACATACAATTAAAAAAAGTAGAAAATTTTCGACTAATTTCATGCACGTCAGTACTCTTGAAGTTAACCGAAAAATTGATTTTAAATAAAGTAAGTGATACATTTAAAGCAAGTAGTGATCCATGTCAATTTGCGTACAAACAAAATAGTTCTACACCAGATTGTGTAGCCAGCTTAATTAACTACGTTGCAAAATTCCTCGATAACAAAAAAGGCTTTGGCAGCTGTTTGTTTGTTAATTTTAAAGCCGCATTTGATAGCATATGCAGAAGCAAACTGCTTAAACGTTTTATTGAACTCAATGCTCCTAATTACACAATCAAATGGCTTTCCAATTATTTTAAAAACAGAACACAATACACCCAAATTGGGTGTAAAAATCAACTTTGCTTCAAAATAAAAAAGGTGTTGCACAAAGTGCGGTCTTATCTTTTTTTTTATTAAACGTGGATGTTCTTCGACCAAAAGAGCTTGCTGTATTTTTTAAATATGCGGATGAAATGGCGTTATGTGAATCCATTTCTTTCACCAAAGATAATGTACATTTTCTGGAGTCAATTGGCAAATTAGTTGATTGGTTAACAAAACATAGTCTAAAATTAAATCCTACAAAATGCAAGGTAATCAGTTTTAGATCACAAAAACCTTTAATTTAACTTACTCAACTTTATCCAAAGGTTTGTATTAAAAACGTGGAAATTTGACACTTGTAATAGTTTTCAATATATCGGTGTTTTACTAAATAACAAACTTACCTGGTCTGATCACGTTGACCATTTGTTCACAAAAACTCGAGGTTTATGTTACTACATAAGACGTTTAAGGAACCTGCATGTTCGCCAACATGTTATTAATACGTATTTTAAAGCTGCATTTTATCCAATAACATTGTATCCCTCCCCTGTAATATATCCGGGACTAAAAAGTAAGGATTTTATAAAGTTTAAAAATGTATTACTATAATTAGCCGATTATCAGTTACTGCTTACAATGACATTTTTTATAAAATAATTTATCGACATTTTAACAAATGTTGTCAATTAATCGGTCGTATTTTCAACAACTTCAATCATTTACTTTATTGTGATTTTAGCAAATCATTTGCATTGGGAATGAAAAAAAATTACATATACACGTTAAGTGCAGAACCAATGTGTACTTAAATGCATGTCTTCCGTATTTAGCAAGGTTACTATCCAAAGTATAATGAAACCTTTACATTAGCCTATCCAAATCATGAGTGTTTATTTGTATTTTTTTGGTTTAAGCAGTTACCGTTGTTTCTAATCTACCCATTTTAATTTGTGACTATTTATTATTCTTCATCCAAGACATTATTTTATTAGCCATGCTCACTCATGATTCATAAAACATTTGCATTTTATGTATACTGACATATTTGCACACTATTAACCATAGTGTACCCTAATAATATCATGCTTCTTTGCGCATATCATATTAAACATGACTTTTGAATATACGTTGATTTTTAGTTTTTTTTAGACTATGTAATTTAACCTTAATTACTTATTATTATTATTATTATTATTATTCTTTTATTTTTTGGACTGACGTTACACACTGCTAATTGTATTGTATTTTTATAATTGTACATATTTTTGTGTGTGCTGAAAGCTACTTCTACTGAAGTATCCAAGCCAATAACCATAAATAAATAAATAAAATAAAAAATAATATAGAAGTAGCTTTTAAAATATGCTATTTTGGCCAACTCAGCCTTCTTAAATAAATATTTATAAGTATATATAAAGGATTTATTAAGCACTAGACATTATTTTTAATTCCCGATAGTTGTTTTTACGAAAAAACAATTGGACATAACAAATTAATTTAGATTTAATGCCTTTGTAATTTTTTGCGGTAATTGTTAAAATGGGTGTACAATAATTTATAATAATGATACACAGTTTTAAATATTATTTTTTTAACACATTTTGTGCACAAGTATTATTTTTGATATATGTATATATTAATCAATATGGTAACATTCTTTAATTATTACTTGTACATTACTTAGTGGTTTGCGTGCAAAAACGGTAGACCTACAATAATTAGTAAGATTGTAGTTTGTTAAGTAATATTTGACAAACTTACTGGTACTAGTTTATGTTAGGACAAAACCTAATGTTTATTAATAGCTAATTAATCAAGCGACTCAACAAACTTTAACTGTATAACAGTCAACCAGAAGATATTTGATTTTGGTCTAAAACTTGGGCTAGGTTCTTGTTTTAAACCCTGGGAGTAGTGGGTTAGCAAATAAAAATAATTAAACAAAAATAATTCTGTCAAACGCTAATTTGCCCAACATTTAGGCATTACATAATGTTATTAAAAAAATTTTTATTAATACACATTGCTTAAAAAGTAATCTTTTAATTGGAGTATATAGCTATTTGCATTTTTAAAATAACATACAAAACTACTAATTAATAAAACTTTAATTAAAAACTTACAACCCGTAAACACAAATTAATTATTTAAAATAAATAATTATGTTACAAAAAGGTACCAGTTTTATAACGTTGCTTTTTAAAAAATATTAACTGTTTTTTATTACTTTTACAAACTATTTTAATTTTAGTTAACTCCCAAAAAAATTAAAAAATAAATCATAAATAAAACTAATATACCAATGCAATTGTTAATAATCTAAATTGTTATATAATATACATTATTCTTGTATATTTATACATATTTAATATTTTTGCAATTTAAATATATATTAAATATATATATTAAATTGTAAGTTCTAATATTATTATAAATGTGTGCAAACTGATAAAGACATTATTTTAAACATGTTTGACACATTAAAAAAATACTTTTTTTTAAATTAATTTATTTTTTTAAATTTATTTAATAAAACTATATTTCTGTAAAACTAAACATTTTTTAACTCACTACGTAAATAATTCACAGAAGCAATTTATTTTAAAAATATGTTTTGTAGCAAATATGTACTACAATTGAATTGGAAACCTTAGTTAAAAATGCGTCAATATTTTTTTAGTAATTGCTACTTTAATTTATAATTACATTTGCATTAGCACAAAATAAAAATTTTTATTGCAAGATGTACGTGCATATCGCGGTGCAAACATTGTTTTTGATCAAAATTTTGTTGTTTAAATTTTTGTTTTAAATTAATATAATAGAAACCACAAAAAAATACATGTATTTTTGTGTAAGAAACTTAAACAGTTAAATATCTAAAATCGTTTTTACAATTTTGCAAAAATAAATTTCAAAATCTAAAAAAAGTAAAAAGATCTGATGGTAAATAGAAATTGTTTTAGAAAACAATAGCAGACTGTACTGCAAATGTGCTGAATAGAAGATGTCGCTTTACAAAAAACGGATTGTATTAGTCTTCTGAAATTTAATTGATATCAGAAAAAAACAAAATTAAAAACAAATCAACTTAAAAATTTTGTTATTTGAAAAATATTTAATAATACATTTAAAATTTTAGATTTTTGTTTTTTCAATGACATTAGTACAATTAAACGAAAAAATATATATGGTAAATTATACGTTTACAGTCTGAAACACTAGCAAGAACTGTTACAGAACAGACAATATTACATATTAAAAAATAGTTGGCAAACTACAAAAAATTAATTTAAAAATATTTAGTAAAATTTAATTAAAAGTATTGTTTTATAGAATTAAATAAGACGTTTAGCAGAATGTTCAAATACATGTAAATATTTTGTTGTCTGTTTTTCTCTTTAAATTAAGAGACTTTGTTATTTTTTGCTGTAAATGTTATTTTATCATTTTATGTTTATTTTTTTAAGCAAAAGATATTTAAAATAATAATAATAAAATAAATAAATAATAATAATAATAATTTACAATTAATTTTATACGTTTAAGGTTATGTGCAGCTGAGTAAAACATAAATTATTCAAAATTTAAAAAAATGTTTGGTAATGTTGTGTATTATTTGATATCCAAATGTTAAAAAAAATTATTTGTTTATTTTGTTTAATTATATTAATTTGTAATAATAAATTTGTCTTACTTACAACATGTACATTATTTGGTTGATTTATGTATAATTAGGAAATTTTACAACACGCATTAAGCATAGTTAACACATTTATCGATATTTATTATTACAATTAACTTTTAATATTTTTTTTATTTTTATTTTTAAAAGTTTAAATAATGTATTTTTATATAAATATGTAAATGGGTTACTCCTTTATGTAAATTATAAAAAAAACATTTATGAATTTCTAAACTACAGTGTTAATATTAACATTTTTTTTAAAACGTAAAATAAAAAAAATATTAAATTAAGTACAAAAAATATTTAAGTAATTTTATTTATTTTGAAATAAATATTTTCTTAAATTAGACATATTACTTTTTAATATAAAACAATAAATGAATACGTTTATTAAACATAATGTATGAACATTTACTGTATTTTGTTATAACAAGGTTGTATGTCAATAAAATATATTATTTTCAAAAGTATAATTTTATTGTAAACATTTAACAAAGTAACCGTTATTAATAACACATTTATTTTTATAAAATTAGTATTGTAAATAAATTATTACAAATAATTGTTTTATTGCAATAAATAATGTAAATTGTTTCTAAATTGTGTTTTTTTTATTTGAAATTAATAAGTTTGTAACATATAATGCACGTTTTAAAATGTGTACTAATAAGTAAATAAAATTATTAAAACACTATTTTTATGTTAATAATTTTACGTATTAATAGCTACAATATATATATATATATATATATATATATATATATATACAAATAATAAACATAATACATGTTACAAATATTAAAAAATAACCAAGTACTTTGCAATTATTTTGAACGTTTTAAATAAGAATTCCCAAATGTATCAATACATATTGATTGAATTTAATTGTCTAATGCATAATTATTTTTTTATTTGGTTTATTAGTCATTTAATTTAACTAAACAGATTTTGAATTACAATAAATTTTGTGCTGTAATAACAAAATTTAAAACAACTTAAATTATTGCTATTTAAACTATACACAATATTTGTTAAACATTAAATTATAATAAAAAGGTTTTTACTTTATTTGTGTACAATATAGCATTATTTTAAACAACTATCAAATGCTTTAAATTATACAATTGTAGTTTAGTAATTAAATATTCTGTGGAAAAAGTTATAAATTTTTAGTTGTATAGTCTTAGCCCAACGTTTAATTTATTATATTATTTTTGTATTTTAATTGCAAAAAATAAAAACCTACTTTTTGTTTAGCTACCATTTTACAGTCAACAGTCTAAATTTAAATATTATTAAAAATATTTTTATATTTTTAAATGCGCAGTTATTAAATTAAACAACAACATGCCGTTAAATAAAAAAACATTTTTTAACACAACCGTATTAATAACTTAATTAAACTGAATGCAAACAAATAATGAAGGTCTGTAACATTTATTTTATATATTGTTGCACTTAAAACGTTTATTTGTTAACCAATTATTTGTATATAATTTAAGCATTATTAAATAGTAATATTGCGTTTTTTGCAAAAACGGGAGTTGTTGTATATTACATATACATTTTTTGCAAGTATTGTTGTTTGATCTATATTACTAAAGTATTATTTGAGTTATGCGTTTATGTGCTATGTCTCAAATACGTAATCGAAGCTACAAAATATAGTAGTAGGTGTGGAATAATGTAATTACTTAAAAACGTTTTATTATTTGTAATTATATAATTATAAACGTATATTAATAAAACTCATTTTAAAAAACTGCATGTATAATTATACGATTAGTACTCAACTTGTTTGTATATATATTTGGACTGCTAACTAGCTACCTATACCAGTAGTTGTTAAAACATATCAAATAATAATTTTTACTATAAACAATTTTTTTTATAAGTACAATAAATACTAAACAGGTGTTAGTGTTTTTAAGTATTTTACATGTTTGAAATCAATTTTTGTAATCCAGTTATTAATTTATTTTATCCGTTTAAATTAAAAAGATGTTGAATTATGTTATTGAATAAATTAAGTTTATGTTTATAAATAAATAAAAAATATATTATATTTTTAAATTGTTGCTTATGATTAAAATATTTATTAAATTATATGTTGATTTTACTAAAATAAAATATAATTATTATTAAATTTTAAAACATAAATTTTGTAATAAAAAATTGTATTATAATGTTTTATAACATATATAATTTTATTATAACAAGTTTACTTATTGCTGAAATTTGTAAAATGTTATGCACATTGTATTTATGTATAGAAATAAAAATTACTTGGTATATTAATAAATTTATACATTGTAATTATGTTTAAATATTATTAGTTTTAACTAATACAACAATATAAACAAATGTTAATTTAATAAATACATAAATCTATTAACGTAATACTAAAATGTACAAAAATATTATTTATATTTTAATAAATATTTGCATTATAGGTTAAATAATATTAATTTGCGCATATGTAGGTTAAAATTGTTTATTATTTAAAATTAAATATGTTGTAAATAGTAAATTTAATTATATGCATGTATAATAATTTAAACTAAATAATTTTTCTTACGTTTAGTAGCTACATTTGTTTAAATTATTTACATATTACATATATAAAAGGTAATAAGGATTGTGCGAATAAAGTTTTAACCAATTTCAACTATTATCTATTTTGCATTTACAATAAAAAATGCAATTTACAATATTCAACAACTAATTAATTTTACTAATGTATTAAATGTTATTTGTATAACATTATAATCGCTTATGCTAATAAAAATAATTTTAAATTTTAAACAAAAGCATTATTATTTGAACAACAAACATTCAGATTATGCATTGCATGTGTAAACGTAAATGTAAGCAAAATTATAATTACAATTTTTGTTTTATTTAATAAATATTACTTTAACCGTTTACAAGTAAATATTTAGTTATTAAATATTTAAGGAATAGAAATAAAAAAAACTAAAAAAAAACGTTTAAATAATTTTATAATACCAACATTACTTGATGCTAAAATACGTTGTTTTAAAATAAAAATATAAACGTTATAATAATTAAACATTTAATAAATATGTATGCACACTTATAATTTGTTTATATAATTGCATATATATATATAGCAATTTAAAATAATGTGTTATTATTGTTAAAATAACTTTTTTTTAAATTTAAATTTAGCATTTATGAATGTAACGTATATAATGTGTATTTATGAGTTAAACGATTGCTTTTAAATTATAATAATACATAAAAAACTTTAATATTAAAAAAAAAACATTTAAGTTAGTTTTTTAAATTTATTTTAGCAATTTAAATATTTATAATTTTAAAATTTAATTATCATTATAAAACTGTTAAGCAAATGTATTTTAGAAATTTGTGAATTAATTTTTATAGATTATAAATATTAACAACATATTGTATAAAAAATTATAAATACTTTATTTTAAATTAAAAAAAACTTTTTATTTAATTTTAAAATCAATTAAATAAAATATCAATTTGTTATAATGTATAAATAAAATTGTAGTTATATTATTACTGTACGTTTTGCTAAAATGTACTGATTTTTTATGCAAATTTAATATTTGTAGATTGTTCATATAAAACGTGCAATTTATATACTACAGTTACATAATAATAATGTTATTAAAGTTTGTATAATATATTAGTAATTACCAATTCAAAAATTTACTATAATACTACTTTTAAAAAATGTCCGCAACACTGATTGCACAATGATTAATTAATGTAAACTATTTATAACCATTATTATTCATACTATTATTATATAAATGGGGTACCTCAATTAAGAAAAAAATACTATGGCTTTTTTAATGTTATATTAAAAACACTAATCAATATGTTAATGTTTTTTTTGCAAAAGATCATATAATATTAATTTTTATGTTAGTAGGAGAATATATTTGCACATTTATATGCATATTTAAATTTAATATTATATTTTGTGCATAAAACTCAATTAATAAACTTTGTAGTAAAATATACAGTAAGTATTTTTATATTTTAGTCATTTTAGTAAAAAGACAAATTTGCAAAATTATATATTTTTTAAAATGTAATAGTATATTTAATAGAAGTTATACAGTCACAATTGCGGGTTTCTATTTTATTGCATTTTGATAATATTTAAAATATATAAGTTTTACTATTTCCTGTTTAGATTTAAAATTATATTTATTTAAAAAAATAATATATTTATTAAAGTGATGGCTTTTTGTCTAGAATACAAAATTATTACATTTTTATAATACTTAAAGTATATAAATTTTACTTTTTTCTGTTTTGTAAACTTCTTTTAACTTTACATTACAAACATTATTTATAAGCATTCGTTATGTTTTTGACATTGCATGTTGTGCAAACTCATTATTTATTTTTTCCATATGTAAAACATTGTGATTTTAGTACGCTCATAATTATTTGGTCGTTTTTCACCAAAATGACGTTTTCTTATTGTTTTAGTCACAATATTTTTATTTAAAAAAATGTTTTTTGTTTATTTTTATCTTTTATTTAGGTTATTATTTTTTTTAAACAAAAAAAATTTTGATTAAGTTTTAAAAATAAATAATTAAAAAATAACAAATAAATATTAATAGGTAAACCTTAAAGAATGTAGGTTAAATACATGTTAAATTAAAACATATATTTTAAACTGTTATGATAATTTCTTAATGTACAAAGTTTATAACAACATATTAAATAATATTCTTAATGCTAAATAATTTAAATAATATATAAATGTTGTTAATAGATTAATTTATGTTTTAGTAAATAAGTTTATTTAATGCAGCAGTAATTAACTACCTAGTACATTTTTAACAAATTTACGTTTTATTATAATGTTTTGTCTATAAATGCATACAACACATTTATAAACGTATTGTTTACAAGTCGTATTGCATAAACGTTATAATATTTTACAATTTTTTAACAATATACAGTTTGATTGTACAATGCTAAACATGTACATGTGTCAATGTGCATAAAATGCATTGTGATGCAATTATTAATAAAAGAAAAATATATTTAAATTATAATATTGTAAAAAAAGTATAAATTTTAATATTAATAACAAAAAGAATAATGTTAAAGTATATGTATTTTTAAATTGTAATATGTTATTTTATGTGTGCATATATAACCTTTTTAAACTATATAGATATTATGTACGCGATTATGCTTGCAAAATTATATAAACTGTTAACAAATGTTTTATTGTTTACTTATATAAACTTTAATTTACTAAATTTTAAAATATACCAATACAAATACGTACATATTATTATTTATTAAAATTATATGTATTCCACTTATTAAATTAATATAACTGTATGTAGTTAAATTAATGCTTTACTATTTCAAATTGCTTTAAAATAATTGTTTTTGAGTATATAGTTGTTTTTATTTTTACAATAAAACACAAAACTACTAATTAATAAAACTTTAATTAAAAACTAACAACCCGTAACACATAATTTAATTAAATAAAATACATAATTGTGTTATAAATAAGCTACGAGCTGCATAATGTTGTTTATTTAAACAGTATTAACTGGTTTTTGTAATTGTTGCCAGATATTTTAATTTCAGTTTATCAAGTTACTAATGCAATTGTGTAAAAACCTATTTTTTTATAACACAAACACTATTTTTTATAAGTAATATATAATTTTACAATCAGTTTTTCTATTCTTTAAATAACTGAATATAAAACGAATAGAAGTTAAATATGGAATGTTTAAAATTTTTGTAAACCTAAACATTATCTAGGTAAATAATTCACGAACGCAATTTATTTTGTAGCAAAATCTCTAGTATAACTGAATTTGGCATGGTACGTACAAATTTATTAATTTTTTTTTTTATATTTGTTATTTTATTTGTATTTATATTTATTTAAAATAAATTTTATACTTTTTTTGTAAAATCCATTAGCCTGAAACTTTGTGTGCAGCTTAAAAAAACATAAATTACTCCAATTTTAAAAAAAATGTTTGTTAATTGTGTGCATATTTTAATATTTAAATTATTTAAAAAAAATATTATTTGTGTAAATTTTATAATTTAATTAGTTAATTTTTTTTGTTTTGTTATAATACATTTACTTTAGTCATAGTATTAAGTTTCTTTATGTATAATTAAAATAATTTTACAACACACATTTAACATAATTTAAAATTTTTTTGAGATTTATTAAACATGGATGTTATTTTGCTTATATGTGGCACTTACTTTAATTTTTAAAATTATTATAAAAAGAATAGGTTTTTAAATAAACTAATTGTAAACATACATTAATTATTAAATAATTAAAGTTTTTATTGTTAAACAAATTTAAGTTGAATATTGCAAACAGTAATTCTTTTATATTAAAGTAATTATTTAATATTTATTTTTACAATAAACTTATAAGAATTATTTTTATTTTTATTTTTAAAAGTTTACATAATGTATTTTTACATTAATATGTAAATGGGTTGTTTCTTTATGTAAATTTAAAAAAAATATTTATGAATTTCTTAACTACTTTTTTAATATTTACATAATGTTTCTAAACGTTAAATAAATATTATTATTATTATTATATTTTGTACAAAAAATATTTAAGTATTTTAAATTATAAAAAAAAATTTTATTATTATTATTTTTTAATGTAAAACAATAAATACATAAATTTGTTTAAACATAATGTGTCAACATTTATTGTATTTTGTTATAACGAAATTACATATAAATAAAATTAATTATTTTTAAATGTAGAATATAATTGTAAACCTTTTTTATGCAACGTTTTCTGTTTATACCGTTATAGTACATTAACATTTTTATTTTACTATAAATACGTTTTTATAATGTTTATACAAATTAAACTTTATCCGCAATTTTTTTCTTGGTTTATATTGACAATTGTGTGTACAGATTGCATAATTTAATAAACAACATTTTTATTATAGACATAAATATTTAATTTATAAACAATTTATATATTGTTTAACAATTAATAGAAACAGTTTACTATATAGTTAATAATAACTGTATGTATAAAGAATTGATTTTTAAACAATGATTGCCTAAACGTACACAATTTATATTCTTAATTATCTAATTTTAACACAGTAACCGTAATTAATAACAAATGTATTTCTATTAAATTACAATTTGTAAATAAATTATTACAAATAACTTTTTTGTTACAAAAAATAATAATAATAAATTTAAATTGTTTAATGCAATGTTTTATATACTCCTTTTTATTACAAGGCAGTTTATAACATTGTATTGATACAAATTTAGCTATTTTTAAATTCCATTGTTCCACATTTAATTTTAAGTGTTGTAAATATTTGTTTTATAATAAGTTTTATACAAGAATATATCTTTAACTATTAACATAAAATAATAATTACTATTGATTACATTTATTTGCAAATTACATAATAAACTTCTTTGCAACAGTAAATGTTTTGCAATAATACAAAAAATAGCGTTTTAAATAGTTTAACTTATATTATGCAGTTATATGTTAGCAGTACGTATGTATACCAGCTGCTATCCTTTAACAGATATAACAGATTGATTAATTATTATAATAAAGATTTTGTGATTATAATGGAATAAATGTTTACAATAAAAAAATAAACGTTTTTCCATTTATAAAGTATTTCAAATGTTAATCTGTACTAGCTTAAAAATATTTTTTTATCAATTAAATTACATATTTAACTTAATTGATTACATTAATACCATGTCAAATTATAATTATTAATAAATAGCTTAATGCTTTTTAATTACATTTATGTTAATTTAAAATAGACTTTAAAACAATTTGCATTAACAAAGACGGTACTACAACAATTTTGTTTAAACATTATTTTGGTTTTTATTTATGTTTGTTTAATCCTGGGATAATACTACGCCAATCATTAATTGACCGTTGTTTTCCGGAATTGCGTTTTTTTATATATATTTTTTAAATAATTTTAGTACAACTCTAAAACAAATTTGCATCAAAGCAGGTAATATTAATTTATTGAATTATAAATTTGTTTAGGTAAATCATTGATATAATTGTTATGGTTAAGAATGCAACGATTGTGTAAACAATTGTTATAAGATTAGTGCCCATATAAAAGTTATATTATATAAATAAATGTAAACACTAAAAATATATTATTGTTTTAAAATATTTTACAAGTTTAAAATTACGTATTATTCAATTTCTGACGTCAAGTTACATAAACATTTAATTTATCGGTTAATATAAATTACACGTTAAATTATGTCGATGAATAAGTGGTTTAATGTTTTTATTTAAATTTATATAAAAACGTAATTTGTAATATATTTTTTAAAATTTAATTATTTATTAAATTGTAAATAGGTTTTACTAATATAAAATAAAATAAATATTATTTTCTTAAACATATTTTAACAAAACATGGTTTTATAACAGTACACTAAAATAATATAATATTCCTATATTACGTTTACCTGGTGCTAAATTGTATTGTTGTAAATGCGAGGTACCATTTTGTATTATGTTATGCACATTAAATAAAAGTAAACATATATATTTAATAAGTATATTTAAATATTAATACATTATAATTGTTTAAAAATTGTGCATAATAGTTTTTAAAACAACAAGAAAATAAAACATTGTAATAAATACATAAATATTTTAAATTAATACTAAATTGAACAAAAATTTAAAAAAATATTTTTTTATAATGTATGCATTGCATTGCGTTAAAAAAAAATTAAATTTATTTATTTAGATTTACATTGTTTTTTTTTAATTAATTATTTTGTGGAAACTAAATTTAATTTAAAAAAATTACAATAACAGCGCCTAGTTTCAATCAGAAATGATTTAATTTAGCTAATCCCAAACCTGGATAAAGGAGGAAGGTTTGGGCGCAAGGTTGGCAACCTGGCCTTAGTAAAAATGTGTACTGCTGCAAAAACAATAAAAAATGACAACATTTAGGCAAACAGCAGCGTATCGGAATGGCAAAATTACTAGATAACAAGGTTGAGTAAAAACCGAAAAAAGTGCAATGTTTGATTTGCTAATCCTTAATGCCAACGAGATTTTGTAGTTGTTGTTGCTTTTTGCTGTAATTGTTGTTTTATTGACTCATGTTTATTTTTAAAGCTAAATAGTTATATATATATATATATATATATATATATATATATATATATATATTAAATAAATTTAACAATTAAAAGTATGACAATTACAGAAATGTTGTCGATAAGATTGTTGATATATTCTTGTTTCATTTTATATTAAACAACAAACCAATTGCGTTTAAAAAAAATATTTTTTGGATGCTTATTAATGTTGTGTTTTAGCATACTAATCAGTTTTTAATAACATTGAAGTCCGGGTTGTCAGGTGGCAATTAACTAAAAAATTAAATAATTTGTCTCTAATTATTCTTTTATTGGTTAAATGTACAGAACGTAAAAAACAAACGTGCCGTTTACTTCATAATTTAACATTGAGTTATTGTAAAGTTATATTAAATTTAATTGCCTTGTTCCTAATTTGAAAAATAAGTAAAATTGTTTAAACTATATTGTTTAGTTATTAAAATAGGTTTATTATATTTTCTTGACTTTAGAACAATTTGTTAATTATTTGTATTATTGATTACACGTTTTCTCCAACATTATCAGAATTTTGTGGTTTTTTACCGTTACCAATGGGATAAATTGTTAAAAAGTTTATTGTGTATACATGCGATAATCTTTAAAATAAAAATCCTTCAGTTTTTAATTTTTTAATAACACAATATTTATTTTCCATAAAATAAAACACATTTTTATCACTACTCCCTATTTCACAAACATTGAAATCAGAAAATAAAATTAGAGAATAAGCAGAATTTTAACGATATACGTTAATAATAAATTATTAATTTATTTTAAAATTTTTATTTAAAATTAAAAAAAAACAGTTTTATTATTTTTATTTATGTAAATAAAATAATTAAATATTTATTTTGTTTATTATAATAATATTTTAATCAAACCTAAATATTTAAAATAATTTTAATTAACGCTTTTAAAGCATTTTTTATAATACTCTTACCTGCTATAATCATAAAGTTAAAAATAAATAGTTAGTTACATTTTATACACACGTAATCATAAATATTTAGTAAACAATACATTACAATATTTTAATTGTTTGGCTATGTCAAACATTTTTTTGTAATTATATCTGTATTATTTTACTATATATTTAATCAAATAAATTATTTTTTAATTATTAATTAATTTACTTTTTTTAAGTAAAGTTATTTAATAAAATTATTTAAGTTTTTTATAACAAATTCTTTACAAATACAGCAGATAATTAATTCATTAATAATTAGCGAATAGAAAAAAAATTAAATTTTGTAAATTTGTTTTATTCAATTATTTGAGAGCGTATAAAATAAAATAAATATTCTTTGGGTTTGCACAAACAATAACTTGTAAGAAAAATGATTTCTAACTGTTTTTAACAAAAGGGTAAGACAAATAGTGTCAAAACATTTATCAGTCATTCAAAATAATGCATCAATTTATAAATTAAAAAATTAATGTGTTTTTTATTATGACGCTTAATTTATTATATAATTTGTGCATTTTAATTGAAAAAATATTTTTAGTAAAATTTCTACAGTCTAAATTTAAATGTTGTTAAAATATTTTAATATTTTAAATGCACAATTATTAAAGTAGATAATATCATAACATTAACAAAAAATAATTTTTTTACACAACCGTATTTCAAAGGATTATATTAATACTGTATTATAAAATACTGTATTATAGTAAACTGTATTTATACAATTTACAAAAAATGTTTAAAATATTGAAAGTACGTAAAATTTATATATTGTTTCAATTAAAACAGAACTTTGATTTTTAAACCACGTAATTGTGTTTTATTAAATATTATCAAATTGTGTTATTAAGTTTTTTCTTATATATTACAATTATTTTTTTGTAAAAATATTGTTACTTGAAATATATTACAAAATTATTATTTAAGGTAAGTGTTAATGTGTTATTATTTAAACAAGTAACCATAATGCCGGTGTAGTCTAGCAATACATGGTGGGCATAGGTTCGAATTTCACTATAAAAATGTTTAATTATTTATAATTAGAAAAACGTAAAATAATAACTAAATACTATTTTAACATAATCACGATGTTTAAAGCGTATATATTTATGTAAAACAAAAAATTAATAAGTTTTTTTTAATAAATCCTACTTAAAAAACTGCATAAATATTAATAAGATTTGTATTCAATTTTTTAGTATATATATTTAGATTTATAAATAGTTACATATATAATTTTATTATTACAACAAGTTTACTTGACGCTAAAATTTGATGTTTGCAATTGCAAGTAACAATTGTTTACATATTATGCACATTGCATAACTATATACAAACAAAATGTAATAAGTTGATTACATATTTATACATTATAATAAAATATAAATATTGTACGTACTTACTGATATAAATTACAAATATTAATGTAATAAGTACGTAAACCTACTAAAATAATAATAAAACGTAGAAATATATTTATACTTTTAATAAATATATGCATTACAAGTTAATAATTATTAACTTTAATAATTTGTAAATTAAAATTATTTATTGTTTAACATTAATTATTTCATAAAAATTAAATTTAAATAAATATATATATATATATATACATATATATACAACAATTTCAAATAAGTCATTAACCTTACGTTTAGTAGCTACATTTTTAAACATTATTTACATATTACATATATAACAGGAATAAGCAGTACTATATATATATATATATATATATATATATCAAGTAATATTGAGTGAAAGTCATGTTTATTAATTCTGCAAATATTAACCATTTTACGTTTACTGAATAAAAATATTTCATTTAATAAAATTATTTTTTAATATAAAAATGACGATTAAACCTATTAAAAAAATTAATTTAATAAATACATTGTACAAAACGTGTAATTCATATACAAATATAATAAGTTATTGTTTGCACTACAATTATAACCAGATATAAATGATGACACACAACAATTTTAACAAAAACATACAGTAAGATAAAAAAAAATTAATTACATATTTTTAAAATAAACAGAAGCATCCTTTTTTTAATAAAAACGATTTTGTAATGTTTAATTATTTTTGCTTTTGTACTAAATGCTATATGTAAGCAACTTATAACAGTTTATATTAATAATAATATTTTTAAATTATAGGAAATTAGTTAATAAAATTATATATATATATATATATATATATATATATTGTGTACAAAAGTACAAAGAATAAAATAGGCATTCGTACAATTAACATAATAACATTGTTTAAAGTTTTTTACATCACTTAAGCATTTTAAGTATATCAACATTTTATTAAAATAAATCTTAAACATTACTATACACATACTGGTAGCTACAAATACAAAAGTTTTTTTTTTAATTATTAATTATTTTTTACCGTCAAAACACAAAATGTACACATTTTATTAAAAATAAAATATTGCTAAATTATTTAATAAACGTCAACTTTATTATAATATATGTATATATCCAAATAATAAACATGATAAATGTTACAAATTTAAAAAAACAACCAAGTACTTTGCAATTATTTTAAACGTTTTAAATAGGAATTCTAAAATGTATCAATACATTTTGATTGAATTTAATTGTTTAATAGATAATCCATTTTTTTATTTGATTTATTTGTTATTAAATTTAACTAAACAAATTTTGAATTTTAATAAATTCAGTGCTGTTATAACAAAATTAACAACGATTTAAATTTTTATTATTTAAACTATAAAAAATGTTTGTTAAACATTACGTTATAACAAAAAGGTTGATACTTTAATTGTATAGAATATAGTATTATTTTGAACAACTATTATATGCTTTAGAATAAACAATTGTAGTTCAGTACTAAAATATTCTGTGGAAAAAGTTAGAAATTTTTAGTTGTATCCTTTTAACACAACGTTTAATTTATTATATTATATTTGTATTTTGATTGCAAAAAATAAAAACCTAATTGTTGTTTAGCTACCATTTTACTGTCGACAGTCTGAATTTAAATATTATTAAAAATATTTTAATATATTTGAATGCGCAGTTATTAAATTACATAATAACATGCTATTAAATAAAAAAATATTTTTTTGGCACAATCGAATTAATAACTTATTTTAACTGAGTGCAAACAAATTACAATTTAAAAAAAAATACTAGTAATCTGTAAAATGTATTTTATATATTGTTGCATTTAAGATTTTTATTTGTAAATGAATTATTTGTATATAATTTAAGCATTATTAAATAAAAGTATTACGTTTTTTGCAATAACGGGAGTTGTATATTACATATACGTTTTTTGCAAAAATTGTTGTTTCATCTATATTACTAAAATATTATTTAAGTTATGTGTTTATGTGCTATGTCTCAAATAAGTAATCAATGCTACAAAATATAGTAGTAGGTGTGGAGTGAGGTAACCTCTTGAAAACGTTTAATTATTTATAATTATATAAATTTAAAATAACAACTAAATATTATTTTAACATATTTACTACGTTTACAACAATTATTTTTATTTAAAACAAAGAAAAATTAAAAAAATATACGTATATTAACAAAAGCTATTTTTAAAAACTGCATGTATACGATTAGTACTCAACTTGTTTGTATATATATTTGGACTGCTAACTAGCTACCTATGCCAGTAGTTGTTAAAATATATAAAATACTATTTTTTTAATACAAACAATTATTTTTATAAATTAAAAAATACTAAAGAATTGTTAATGTTTTTAGGTATTTTACATGTTTGAAATCAATTTTTGTAATCCTGTTATTAATTAATTTTATTTGTTTACATTAAGAAGACTTTGAATTAAGTTATTGAATAAATTGAGTTTTTGTTTTTAAATAAATAAATGTATATTATATCTTTAAATTGTTGTTTATAATTAAAATATTTATTAAATTATGTGTGGGCTTTACTAATATAAAATATAATTACTATTAAATTTTTAAACATTAATTTTGTAAAAAAATGGTATTACAATATTTTATAACTTATGTAAGTTAATTATAACAGCTTTACGTGTTGCTAAAGTTTGTAAAATGTTATGCATATTGTATTTATATATACACATAAAATGTATTAGGTAAATTAATAAATTATTACATTGCATTAATGTTTATGCTGTTAGTTTTAACTAATACAACAATATAAACAAATATTAATTTAGTAAATATATAAATATATTAACGTATTACTAAAACGTACAAAAATGTTATTTATATTTTAATAAATATTTGCATTATAAGTTAAATAATATTAATTTAAGCATATGTAGGTTAAAATTGTTTATTATTAAAAATAAATTATTTTGTAAAAACTAAATATAATTATATGCACGTATACTAAGTTAAATTAAGTAATTTTTTTACGTTTGTTAGCTACATTTGTTTAAATTATTTACATATTAAATGTATAAAAGGTAATAAAAATTGTATTAATAAATTTTTAAACAATTTTAATTATTATATATTTTACATTTGCAATTGAAAATGCAATTTACAATATTTAACAACTAATCAATTTTGCTGTTGTATTAAATGTTATTTGTAAGAAATAATAATCGCTTATGCTAATAATAATAATTTTAAATTTTAAATAAAAGCCGTATTATTTGAACAACAAACATTCAGATTATGCATTGTATGTGAAAACGTAAATTTAAGCAAAATTATAATTACAATTTATTTATCAAGTGAATCTGACAATACTAAAACAACATTTCCAAAAACATATGATCCCTCAAAAGCCCATTGTTACAAACATATTTAATAGAAAAACGCTTTTTACAAAAATGTTAGTATAATAAATTTACGTGTTGCTAAATTTTGTTTGCAAATGCAAGTAAAACATGTTTAAAATAATATAAATTGTACAAAAATGTAAACAAACAAAACGTGATAGGTAGATGCAAATATGGATACACGTTAAATTATAGCAATTAATAAATGAATTTATGTTTTTACTAAATTAAAATATGTATTAAGTTACATGTAGGTTTACCAGTCTAATTACTATAACATTTCTAAACACATATACATCTGTTTACATTAGTGACCTGTTAATTTATAGCAATAAATAAATGATGTTATGTTTTTTACTAAATTTAAATAATTATTAAGTTATATGTCGATTTTACTAATATACTATATAATTACTATAAAATTGATAAAAAACATTTTTAAAATGTTATATTTGTATTGTCAGATTTACTTAAACAATAAATCTACTAGGTTTTACAGTCAATTAGCAGCACTGTACAGCTGTTTCATTCTTATTTGAAATTATTATCAGCACATACTTTTCAAGTTTTACTCACACATAAAATGTGCAAAAACCTATATGCTAAAGTTTTAGTAAAATGGTTCTTTTACTTGCTAAACGAATAGTAACGTAGCAGCATTTAAAAACATTGGACAATTAGAATTGATCGGATTCACTATAAATAATAAATTTACAGTTCTAAGGTTATCCACCCGCAGCTCAGTTGTTTAAGGCGTTGGCCTGACACCGGATATAACGTGGGTTCAAGTTTATATGTGTGTAAAAGTTGAAAAGTATGCGCTGTTAATAATTTTTAAATAAAAATGAAATAGCAATACAGTAATCATAATTGACTAGAAATCCTAGTAATTTTATTATTAAAGTAAATCTAAAAATATTATTATAACATTGTAAAAAACATATGATTCCTTAAAACTTCATTGTTAAAAACATATTTAATAGAAAAACGTTTTTATAAAAAAAAATTTATAATAAATTTACGGGTTGCTAAAATTAGTTTGCAAATGCAAATACAATATGTTTAAACTAATATAAATAGTACAAATGTAAAAGACAAAACGTTATAGGTAAATGCAAATATTAATACATTATATTTATGTTTAACATGTAATTGGACCAATGTATACATGTTAATTTACATTGTGTTCGTAAATATAGTATAATAATACGCAAATGTAATGACATTAATTTTTATATTTAAATAATTTGTGCGTTACATTGAGTTAAAATTATTATTTTTAATCATATCTAAATTAACTATTGTATTATATTTTTTGTAAAAACTTAATTTAATTAGGTACAATTACAATTATTTAAGTTATTTGTAATTAATCTTACTTGTTGTAACTACAGTAGTTTAAATTAATATTACATAATAAGTCAAATTTATGTTAATACATTTATTTAATTATTTAAACAATTACATATAATAAATTTGCAAGATTCCGTACAATTTACACTATTGAAAAAATAACGTATATTTTGAATTAAAAATATTGTTTAAATGTCTACGTTGTATTTGTAAAATAGATACACAAACAAATACTTATAATCTTTTTTTAATTAAACACAATAATAAAAATTTATTAAATAAACGTATTTATTAATTAAATAACGTTTCAAATTATTTAAAAATAATGTATTATAATGTATTAATACATGCATAATTTTATTATATATATAACAATTGTTTAAAACTAATTAAAAACTACGTATTATAATGTATAGTATTTAAACAAATTAAAATGTAATATTATTATAATACTACAAATACACGCAAGCATGCATTTTTTAATTAAATAATTTACGTTTTATGTACTCTTTAATTAATTAAAGTTTTGTTTACAAAAACCAAACATATATATATATATATATATATATATATATATATATATATATACGCGTTTCTGCTTATTTTACACTTTTTACAATAATTAAAAAATGTTAAAACATTTTTTTCTGTTTTTGCATGTACAATAATTATTTTGTATTAATTTAATTTACTTTAATAATTTAAAATATATTAAACCGTCTATATAATATTATTATCTAAAAAATACGCAAACCCTTGAATAACTGCGCTACGTTTCCATAACACCAAAATTAAATACTTTTTTATCGTTAATTTTTTAAATATTTTTTAAACATCTTAATATTTTTCTTTGTATAAATCAACTTTTTACCACTTTTAAGTTAAATAAAATTAATCAGAATATATTTTATCCCTAAAATCCCAATTTCAGCAATGTCCGAATTTAATTTCAAGCAGTTATTCTAACACACTAACATATACAACTGTCTAAAATAAACGTAAATTCTATCGCAGTGGTTTTTAAAATGTTTTAATATTAAAGTTTCTTATTGAGATGTCCTTGCCGCTACTACTATTATTAAACTGCAGGTCAATACTTAAAATAAATGTTTGATCTACAATCTCTCATGACAAACCAATTACATACGAATAGCTGTGTGATATTAATCCAATAATTATGGTTAAATATATATGTTGAGAATAATCTTATAGAACTTGATAAATGTTTTTTTGACTTGATTAAAAAAATTGTACTAAGAAACCTGGGGGAGGTCTTATTACATACATTAATAAACAATACTGTAATAATCCTAAATCAAAATTTGAATATTTGTTTAATAGTCAATTGTAAAAATAAATACATGCCTTACTACAAAAATATTGACATCATAAATATTTGCATAGCATCTTTTACTAGCACTGTGAAAATTAATTATTTTTACAACCAACTAGTTGATTATCTTATTAGTGTTAATAAATATAATTTAATTATATTAGCTGGTAATTTCAATCATGCAAATACTAACAAATTCAAACTAATGGGCCTTACTAATTTAGTTACTTTTTTACTAGATTTTAAAAACAACAGGATTATATTTTTACAGATGCCCCCAATTACTTTTTAATAAAACAACATGCACCACTCTTAACATCTGACTATTTAATAATTTGTCTACTTACAAAACATTTTATCAAGCATTATCATTCAAAATATTTGAAGCCTATTTTGAAATCATTCATACATGTACGAGATACATTAAAAATAAAATGTAGCATTAATTGTATCCGCATTATTGAACATTAATAACATTAATTTTAACAATTTTAGTCTAAATAATGCTATTGTACTTTTTACTGACCTTATTAACACCTATGTATTTTACGCTGAATGTATCTTTAGTAAGATATTAAAGCTTAATAATAATAATAATATTTAAATTATACACTTTATTTATATATGTATATCTAAACAAGTATATACTTTTTTAATAATTAAATTATGTTTAATTAGGTTGTTTATTAGTAAAAAAAACATGTTGTTATCTTTTTATAAAATACATATAAACAAAATCAATTCCAAATAAGTTTACTTGCATACAATATTTGTTAACCAAGATTACCTGTTATTATATATATTATATATATATATATATATATATATTATATATATATGTATATTATATTATTTTAAAATAAAAAAAAAAGTTATATATACTATTTATTTAATAAATATGCACATTTATAATTTATAATTATACTCTAAATAAATATATATATATATATATATATATATATTAATAGAGTAATTTTACAATGATTAAACATTAATTTTAGTATTAGCTTTAGCAATTTGAAATATAGTACAACAAGAATTACAAGAGCTCAATCATAAATAAAATCGTTTTGTTTACATTGGACATTGACACGTTTTACAATTATTAAAATATATTTAAACATTTTTTTTGTTTTTGCATTTATGATGTTTATTTTGTTTTAATTTTTAATTCCTTTAATTGCTTCTACTATTTTGACCAATTTATACTAAGTACTGTATGTGTGAATTACAGTATTTATTAATTAATTAGTAATTTATTATTTTTAATTAAATATATTTCAATTAATTTTAAAATATATTTTATTATTAAAAAACACAATTTTGTTTACTTATTTTAAAATAGTGTTAATAAATAATACGTTTTTATAAGCAAATCAATATATAAAAGTTTATGTATATTAGCACGTACGCATTTTGTGTAATTTAATTATGAGATTTTATTTTTTAATATTATAACAATTTCCTTTAAAATACTTATGTAATATTTAATATAATATAAAAATAAATAACGTAATTCAAATATTTTGCTTTTGTAAAATATTTATTTTAAAAATAATTATTGCTGTTTTATTTACACGTAAAAAATATATAATATTGAATGCTACAAATTAAGTATTTGTAATGAAAATTTAAACGTTTTTTTAGTATCAGTAGTTTATCACATTATTAAAAAAACTATATTTAAATTGTGCATTCATTTTATAAACTCAAATTTAAGTTCAATTATAAATAAAATAGCATTTTTATTAAAATAATTGTTATTACGTTTTTAAATAAAAAATTAAAATAAAATCAAAATACGTTAATATTATATTATTAAAAAAAATTAAAATTACTTGTTGCTAACATATATTAATTTAGAATAATGATATAATGTTATAAATATTATTTATTCAGCACATTTGTGTGCATAAGTGTTATTTTTGATGTATATATTAATCAATATGTTTACATTAATTAATCATTACCTGTACATTGTATAGAGGTTTGCGTGAAAAAACGGTTAACCTACAATTATTATTTTATTTTGGTTTAAAGAGTGTGCTAGGTTCTTGTTTAAATCCCTGGAAATGGTGGGTTAGCAAATCAAAATAATTAAACAAAAATAACTTTGTCAAAAACTAATTTGCGAAACATTCAGGCATAACAAAATGTTGTTAAGATAATGCTTTATCAAAACACATTACTTAAAAATAAACACTTTTATTGGAGTATATAGCTACTTTTATTCTTACAATAAAACACAAAACTACTAATTAATAAAATTCTAATTAAAAAATTAAAACCCGTAAACACATAATTTAATTAATTAAAATACATAATTATGTTACAAAAGGGTATGAGTTTTATAATGTTGCTTATTAAAAAAGATTAACTGTTTTTTATAACTGTTGCCAGCTATTTTAATTTCAGTTTATTCCCAAAAAAATAAAAAAATAAAACATACATAAAACTAATATACCAATGCAATTGTTAATAATCTAAATTGTTATATCACATACACTATTTTCGTTATATTTATACATTTTCTATATTTTTGCTATTTAAATAAGTTTAACTTATATTAAATCGTTAGTTCTCATATTATTATAAATTTGTGCAAACACGTTAAAACATTATTTTAAACGTATTTGACACAATTAGAAAATACTTTTTTAAATAATTAAATAATTTTTTAAAATTTGTTTAATAAACCTTTATTTTTGTAAGACTAAACACTTTTTAGCGCACTACGTAAATAATTCACACATGCAATTTTTTTAAATGTATTTTGTAGCAAAATATATGTACTATAATTGAATTGGAAACCTTAGTTACAAATGCGTCAATATTTTTTATAACAGCTACTTTAATTTATAATTACTAAAAAATTAACACAAAATAACAATTGTCATTGTACGTGTAAACATCGCTTTTAATCACATTCTTGTTGTTTGAAAATTTTGTTTTAAAATAATATAAGAGAAACCATAAAAAAATTACATCTATTTTTGTGTGAAAAACTTAAACAGTTAAATATGTGAAATCTCTTTCACAATTCCTTAAAAAAACATTTTAAAATCTGAAAAGGGTAGGAAAGTCTGATAGTAAATATAATTTTTTTTAAAAGCAATTGCAGACTGTGCAGCAAATATGCTGGGTAATAGAAGTTGTTTTAGAAAGATACAATATATTTTATTATTCTCCTGGAATTTAATTGATTTTAGAAAAAAAAACAAAATTAGAAAGAGATCAATTTAGCAATTTTGTTATTTGGAAAAAAATTAATAATAAAAATAGAATTCTAAATAAACAGGTTAAAAAAATCTAACGCAAAATAAAAATGTTCAGTTATAAAACAAATGCAAAGAACCACATACGGCAACATCAAAAAATGGTTCTAAGACACTGTATAAAATAGAAAACCAACTGTTTAAAAAAACATCGATATTTTAATTAAAGGCAAAAATAGTCGTTTATTTTCAACAAATAATGAGCAATTATTTAGATGTGTAAAAAATAATAATAATTTGGACATCTCACAATACAAGTTGTGCCTTATAATGACTCATTCTATGTACAGCAATTTTGAATATTTTTTTAAAAATTACATGCATACTATATAGACTATATTTATATTCATTAACATATGACATTCTATTTCATTTTGATCCCATTATTTATACTACTATTTTTTTTATATTGATGGTAAAAATGTATTTTATGCTGAATGTATCTCTAGTGAGATATTAAAGCTTAATAATAATAATAATAATAATAATAATAATAGTAGTAAAGGTTGAGATTACAAACAATAATATTTATTTATTAAATCTTAAAAAGCTGGCAATTACAATCATGCAAATACTAACAAATTCAAATTAATGGGCCTTACTAATTTAGTTACTTTTTTTACTAAACTTTAAAACCAACTAAATTATATTTTTACAAATGCCTCCGATTACATTTTAGTAAAACAGCATGTACCACTCTCAACATCTGACCATTCAATAATTCGTCTTCTTTCAAAAATATACTTTAAGCATTATTATTCAAAATATGTAAAGCCTATTTTTAAATCATTTATACATGTTTGAGATACATTAAAATAAAATGTAGGATTAAATGAATCAGCATTATTGAACATTAATAACATTAACTTTAACAATCTAAGCTTAAATAATGCTATTGTATTTTTTACTGACCTTATTAATCCCCATGTATTTTACGCTAAATGTATCTCTAGTGAGATACCAAAGTTTAATAATAATAATAATAACAATAATAATAATAATAATTAAATTATACATTTTATTTGTATATGTTTTTTTAAACAAGTATATACTTTTTTAGTAGTTAAATTATGTTTAATTAGGTTGTTTATTATTAAAAAAATATGTTGTTAACTTTTTATTAAATACAAATAAACAAAACCAATTTCAAATAAGTTTACTTGTAAACAATATTTGTTTACGAAGATTACCTGTTACTGAAATATATTATTTTAAAATAAAGAGAAGAAAGTTGTATATACTATTTATTTAATAAATATGTACATTTATGATTTATATGTATACTTATAAATGTATATAGACATATACATATATACATATATGTATACATTAATAAAATAATTTTACAATGATTGAACATTATTTGTAGTATTAGATTTAACAATGTTTATTTTGCTTATTGTACACTTTTTAAAATTATTAAAATAAATATTTAACCTTTTTTTTTTGCGTTTATTATGTTTTTTTAATTTTTTTTTAATTGTTTCTACTATTTTGACCCATTCATTCTAAGTACTTTAGGTGTAAATTACAGTATTTAGTAATTGATTAGTAATTTATTATGTTTAATTTAATATATTTTAATTAATTTTAAAAAATATTTTATTATAGAAAAAACACAATTTTGTTTACTTATTTTAAAATAATGTTAATAAATAATACGTTTTTATTAGCAAAACAATATATAAAAGTTTATTTATTTTAACATGTACGCATTTTGTGTAATTTTATTATCAGATTCTCTTTTTTAATTTTATAACAAATTCCTTTAAAATACTTATGTAATATTTAATATAATATAAAAATATATAACGTAATTCAAATATTTTGTATTTGTAAAATATTTATTTTTAAAATAATTACTGCTGTTTAATTTACACTTAAAAATATATAAAAATATGTATATTGAATGCTTCATTTTAAGTATTTGTAATCAAAATTATTATCAGTAGTTTATCACATTATTAAAACAACAATATTTAAATTGTGCATTAATTTTGTAAACTCAAATTTAAGTTCAATTATAAATAAAATAATATTTTAATTAAAATACTTGTTATTACGATTTTAAATAAAAAAAATAAATCAAATCAAATCAAAATACGTTAATTTTATATCATTTAAAAAAATTTTAATTACTTGTTGCTAACATATATTAATTTAAAATAATGATATAATGTTATAAATATTATTTATTTAGCACATTTGTGTGCATAAGTGTTATTTTTAATATATATATTAATTAATATGTTTACATTAATTAATCATTACGTGTACATATATTTAGAGGTTTGCGTGCAAAAACGGTTAACCTACAATTATTAGTAGGATTGTACTTTGTTTAGTAATATTTAATAAATTTAACCTGTGCTAGTATATGTTAGGACAGAACCAAATTTCGATTAATAGCAAAATTATTGGGCGACTCAACATAGTATACTTGTGTAACAGCCAACTAGTAGATATTTTATTTTGGTTTAAAATGTGCGCTAGGTTTTTGTTTCAAACTCTGGCAAATTAAAATAATTAAACTAAAATAAGTTTGTCAAACGCTTATTTGCGCAACATTCAGGCATAACCGA
Source organism: Cardicola forsteri (assembly GCA_025895645.1). NCBI lineage: Eukaryota > Metazoa > Platyhelminthes > Trematoda > Strigeidida > Aporocotylidae > Cardicola > Cardicola forsteri. Next base: position 38,982 of record JAKXYG010000640.1, on the reverse strand, counting down.
ATTGTGTTAAGATAATAATTTATTTATACACATCGCTTAAACATAAAGATTTTTTCTGAAATATATAGCTATTTGTATGCATACAATTAAACACAAAACTACTAATTAATACAATTTAATTAAAAACTTCCAACCCGTAAACACATAAATTAATTATATAAAATACATAATAATGTTACGAAAAGGTATGACTTTTATAATGTTGCTTATAAAAAAATATTAACTGTTTTTTATAATTTTTGCTACTTATTTTAATTTCAGTTAATTCCCAAAAAAAATAAAAAATAAAAAATAAATAAAAATAATATACTAATGCAATTGTTAATAATTTAAATTGTTAAATCACATACACTATTTTTGTTATATTTATATATTTTCTATTTTTTTGCAATTTAAATAAGTTTAACTTATATTATATCGTAAGTTTCAATATTATTATAAATTTTTGCAAACACATTAAAACATTATTCTAAACATGTTTGACACATTTAAAAAATACTTTTTAAAACAATTAATTTATTTTTTAAAATTTGTTTAATAAAACTTTATTTTTGTAAGACTAAACCCTATGTAGATAATTTACAGAGGTAATTTATTACTTTTAAAAAAATGTTTTGTAGCAGAATATGTACTACAATTAATTGAAAACCTTAGTTACAAATGCGTCAATAATGTTTTAAATAACTGTTACTTTAATTTATAATTATTTAAAGATTAGCACAAAATGACAATTTTTATTGCAAATTGTACGTGCAAAACGCGGTGCAAACATTGTTTTTTATTACATTCTTGTTGTTTGAAATGCTGATTCAAATTAATATAATAGAAACAACCAAAAAATTACATTTTTTTGTGTGAGAAGCTTAAACAGTCAAATATTTAAAATCTTTTTTTACAATTCTTTAAAAAATACATTTTAAAATTTGAAAAAGGTAAAAAAGTTTAATAGTGAATAAAAATTGTTTTAAAAAACAATTGCAGACTGTGAAGCAAATGTGCTGGGTAAAAGATGTTGCTTTACAAAGAAACAATGGAATTTAATTAACCTCAGAAAAGAAACAAAATTAAAGAGAAATTAATCTAACAATTTTGTTATTTAGATAATATTTAATAATAAATATACAATTTTAGATAAACAGGTTTAAAAAATCTGACGCAAAAATAAGTATGTTTTGTTAAAAAAAATGCAAAGAAGCACATATGGCAACAGCAAAAAATGGTTCTAAGACACTGTATGAAATTAAAAAACAACTGTGTAAAAAAACATCAATATTCCAATTAAAGGGAAAAATGTGTAAACAATAATAAAATGTACTTAATTAGCCAATGTCAAATACGTTTATAGATTTTAATAATAATAATAATATAAATGTAACTCAAAATCCAAAAATATGTATTAATGGCATCACTGTAACTAAAGTGATTTATGCAATTTTAAAATTGAAATTTAATAAAACAATAAGTTTCCTTATTTATGTAATGTTGTATGGCATATTGAATAAGTGCCAAATAATTGACGGCAAGAAGTAATTGTTTCTCTTTCCAAAAAAATAAAATCTAAATGATTGCAATAATTTGCGCAGAATAAACTTATTATCTGTTTCTGTTAAAGTGTTTTGCAATGTAATTTTATATAGTTTAAGGAATGCGGTAGATAAACATTTTTGACAACATCAAGCAGGTTTTTGAAAAAAAATATTTGTATTAAACAAATTCTTACACTATGTAACATTATTAAATAAAATTAAGAATCTTAACATTTTCTTACAATTAATTTTGTTAATTTTTTAAAAGCTTTTCGATGTGTTTATCAATAATATTTGTAAAAAAATGGTTAACTTAACGTTAAAAAAATGTAAACATTATGCGTTTGCTGCTCCAAAATTCAAGTTTCTGTGTTCGAACAAAAGGTGGTTATACTGCTATGTTTGACATTGTCACAAAAGTACGTCAAAAATCTTTTTTATCGCCGTGTTTATATTTTTTAGTAATTGGCTTTTATTACGACTTGACCTATGAATAATTTGTTTTATGGTATTAAATAAAACCACGGCAAATTAACAGATTTACATTTTGCAGATATATTGGTTTACACATTGAAAGTCCATAAATAATACAATATATAACAACATTTCTCAGTAATATTAATTCTCGTGTTAGCTTACAGATTAATTGTTCAAAAACAAAAGTGTTGTGCACTAAGTTAAACAATTAGTTATCCATTAAATTAATAGACCAAATATTAATATTGTTAATTTATTTACATATCTGGTAAGTATTACAAGTAAAAACAAATAATCCGAAATTAACGTTAAAGGCAAGCTTAGAAAAGCAATTTTAGTTGTCCATAAACTTAAATTAATATAGTCATGTATTTCTATTTAACAAAAAAAAACAATTTGTTCGTACGCATTAGTAATTTTTTCTCCGACAATATTTGGGAGTAAAACGTGGAAACGTACAAGCAAAATTGATAAAATGGTAGATGTTTTTTATCACCATTGCTTTAGAAGTATTTTTAAGATTTCCTGGCGCAATCACATTTTAAATAATATAATTATTAAAAAAATTGACTTTCGTTCACTCCGTGACATCATTACAATTGGGAAACATTATGAGTAATAACGGAAAAACCAAAATTAATGTTAAAACCAGTTTTGGAAAAACAATGTCAGTTTTTAATACACTCAATTTAATACATTTATGTTTTTCCATTTGCCTTAAGACAAAACTCTGTTTGTACGCATCGATAATCATTTTTACGGCAATATATGGGAGTAAAACGTGAAAACAAACGGACAAAATATATAAGATAATCGATCTTTTTTATTGCCGGTATTTAAAAACATTTTGAAGATTACCTGGCACGATTATATTTAAAATAGTAAAGTCATAATAAGATCGGATTTTTATTTAATTAATGACATTATTACAATTACACGAAAAAAAATTACATGGGAATTTCTACGTTTACAGTCCAAAAAACCAACAAGAACGGTTATAAAACAGACAATTTTACACATTAAAACATATATATATATATATATATATATAGTGTGCAAAAAATAAAATAGAACTCCGTACAATTAACACAATAAAATTGTTTAACGTTTTTTACATTATTTAAGCATTTTAAGCATATCAGCATTTTAAGAAAATAATTTTTAAACATTACTATACAATTAACAATTATTTTTTTATTGTCAAAACCAAAAATATACGCACTTTGTTAAAATAAAACATTAATTTTATTATAATATATGCACATATGCAAATAATAAACATGATACATAATACAAATTTAAAAATAGCCAAGTACTTTGCAATTATTTTAAACGTTTTAAATAGAAATTCTCAAATGTTTATTTGTCATTTAATTTAACTAAACAGAATTACAATAAATTTTGTGCTGTAATGAGATAATTAAAAACAACTTAGATTTTAGTTACTTAAACTATAAAAAGTATTCGTTAAACATTAAATTATAATAGAACAGTTGTTACTTTATTTGTGTGCAATATAGCATTATTTTGAACAACTATCAGATGCTTTACATTATAAAATCGTAGTTCAGTACTCAAATATTCTGTAAAAAAACATATCAATTTTGAGCTGTAATTTTGTAGCACAACGTTTAATTTATTATATTATTTTTGTATTTTGATTGCAAAAAATAAAAACCTAATTTTTGTTTAGCTACCTTTTAGCAGTCAACAGTCTAAATTTAAATATTAATAAAAATATTTTAATATTTTAAATTTGCACTTAATATATTACATTATAACATGCCATTAAATAAAAAAAATATTTTTTAACACAAATGTATTAATAACTTAATTAAAGTGAATGCAAACAAATTACGAAAAATGTTAAAAAAATGGAAGTCTGTAACATTTATTTTTTATATGGTTGCACTTAAGACAAAACTTTAATTTTTAAACCATTAATTTGTATTTAATTTAAGCATTATTAAATAGTAGTATTACATTTTTAGCAATAACGGAAGTTGTTGTATATTACATATACTTTTTTTGCAAATATTGTTGTTTGACCTATATTACTAAAGTATTATTTTAGTTATGTGTTAATGTGCTATATCCCAAATAAGTAACCAAAACTACAAAATTTAGTAATAGGTGCCGAGTAATGTAAGCACTTAAAAACGCCTAATTATTTTAATTATATAAATTATATAAATTATACGATTAGTACTCATCTTGTTTGTATATATATTTGGACTGCTAGCTAGCTACCTAAACCAATAGTTGTTAAAAAATATCCAATAATAATTTTTACTGTAAACAATTATTTCTATAAATACAATAAATACTAAAGAGTTGTTAATGTTTTTACGTATTTTACATAATTTAAATCAATTTTTGTAATCCAGTTATTAATTTGTTTTATCTGTTTATATTATAAAAACGTTAAATTATGTTATTGAATAAATTGAGTTTATGTTTTTAAATAAATAAATTTATATTATATCTTCAAATTGTTGTTTATAATTAAAATATTTATTAAATTATATGTTGACTTTACTAATATAAAATATAATTATTATTAAATTTCAAAACATACATTTTGTAATAAAAAAATGGTATTACAATGTTTTATAACATATATAATTTTATTATAACAAGTTTACTTGCTGCTAAAATTTGTAAAATGTTATACACATTGTATCTATGTATACAAATAAAATTCACTGGGCATATTAATAAATCAATACATTGTAATTATGTTTATACTGTTAGTTTTAACGGATACAAAAATATAAACAAATATTAATTTAATAAATACGTATATCTATGAACGTATTACTAAAACGTACAAACATATTATTTATATTTTAATAAATACTTGAATTATAGGTCAAATAATATTAATTTTAAGTATATGTAAGTTAAAATTATTTATTATTTAAAATTAATTATTTTGTGAAAATTGGATTTAATTATTTACATTTACAATATTTTAAATTACATAACTAATTTTACGTTTATTAACTACTTTTGTTTAAATTTATTTTACTGCAGTTTAGTGCCAAAAATGGAAATTAAACTCATGTCCATAGAGGTTTAAATTTGAGCATTTGGTCATTAATTAATTATTACATGTAGTATTGATAATACCAATGTAAAATATAATTTAAAAATAACTGTACAACAACACAGATATGTAAATAACGTTTCTGTGTAATTTGCACATTTTATTCGTTTAACAATAATTAAAATATATGAAAAGACTGTTATGTTTTTTTATCAAATGTTTTTTTTATACATTTGTTATTTCTAAATTGTACTGTATTTTAAATTTAAAATACATTTTTGCATATATGTGTAAAATAGTACAGTCTTAGATTATAATTATGGTTATTTTTTTCTAAATTTATTTACAAATTGCGTAAACACATTTTACAACAATACTACATATACAAACACACAGCTTTGGGATATTTAAAATATTATTTAAAATAATTTTATGCAGTTATATATAAAATTATGTTATTATTATTAAAAATGTTTAATTATTATTATTTTTAAATAATATATTATTTACAGATTTAGCGTATGCAATATGTTTTTATGATAAATAAGCTCGTTTACTACCTATTATTTTTAAATATATCAGAATATTTACTCAACATAATGTCCTCGACAAAATAATGGACGCATATGTTTTGGTTAGACACTGTTTTATTTGCTATCTATGTAACCCTGTTACTCAAGTACGTGCAATAACTTTTACACTGTTGTGTGGCGCAATAACGGTTTTTTTAATTTTTAGTAACAGTATAAGTTTTTAAAAGCCAGATTGTTATCCACTTGCTTACATGTTAAATCTATCTTGTACCAGTTTAAACACATGTTTTCAGTTTAAATTTTGTATTCTAATCATTTAATAAATTAACTTATTTGATTACATTTGTAGCTCTTTACATTACATTAATTAATACAAAACTTTAAATTAAAATTTTAATTTAATGTAGCAATTTAAATATTTATTATTTTATGCGTAGAGTTAAAAAAAGAATTACTATAAAACTGTCAAACATAAATATTCTAAAAAAATAGTAAATTAAAAATGACAGATTATAAATAGTAACAAAATATTCCATAATATGATTATTAGTACGTTATATTAAAATAAAAACAAACTTATTATTTAATTTAAAGAAAAACAATAATATAAAACATGTATTTGTTATAATGTATAAATAAAAATGTAATTATATTATTCTTGTACGTAATGCTAAACTTTACGATTTTTTTAATACAAATTTAATATTTGTAGATAGTTTACAAAAAAACATGTAATCCATATACTGTAGTAACATAATAACAATTTTATTAAAGTAAGTATTATATAAAAATAATTACACATTTTAAAATTTACTATACTATTAATTAAAAAATTGTTAAAAAATTGTGTTTAAATAATTTATGTGCTACATTGATTTTAAAAATATTACTTTTAATTATATGAAAATAAACATTAAAAAAAATTAATTGTTTTGTATAAACTGTACATTTGACTATGTACAATTAAAATAATAAAAGTATAATGTAACAAGTGTGCCTTATAATAACTCATTTAATGTATAGTAATTTTGAATATTAAAAAAAAATTCACATACATAATATAAAGGGTATATTTATATTCCCTAACATATAACATTTTATTTCATTTTGATCCCATTATTTGTACTACTATTTTTTCCATATTGATGGTAACAATTTATTTATTGCTAAAAATATATTTAGTAAAATAATAAAGCGTAATAATAATAATAATAATAATAATAACATTTGTAATTAATCTTACGTGTAGTAACTACATTTGTTTTAATTATTTAAATAACAAAAAAATAATTATATTAATACATTTATTAAATAATTTTAATAGTTAATTAAATTAAATTTACAAGATTACGTGCAATTTACACTACTAAACAAATAAAGTTTATATTGAATTAAAAATTATGTTTAATTGTTTACGTTTTATTTAAAAAAATGGATACACACATAAATATATATATATATATATATATATTAAAAGCAATCACAAATTTTATTTAACAAATTTTTTTATAAAAAAATAACACTTGAGGTAACTAAAAAACAAAATATTATAATATATTAATATATATATTATTTTGTCATAAATGTAACTATTGCTGGTATAAATATTTATTAAATATTATTTAGTATATTTAAATATATTATGCAAAACGTGTAAAGCATATACAAATATAATATAAAAAGTTTGTATTAACATTTTTACTAAATGAAAGTAACTACATAAAGCAGTCTTAACAAAAACATAAAATATAATAGTGTAGTTTTAATTTAATATTCTTATAATACTAAACAAAATCATACATTTTGTTAATAAATAATTAACGTTTTTTGTAATGTTTTTTTTAAATTTAGGTTTTATTTACTAATGCGTTTTTGTTTATTTTGCATATTTTACACGTTTTACAATAATTAATACATATAAAAGCAATTCTTTTGTTTCTAAATTTATTTTAAAATTACTTTAATTATTTAAACTTAATTAAATTGTTTATATAGCATTACTATATAAAGAACAATAATTGGAATACATATTTTATTTGTTTATGTAAATTAAAGCAACAAAATCATTAAAATTTTATTTTAGTAAAATTACTTTTAATTAAATTGTTTATTAGTTAAAAAAATGTTGTTAAATTTTTTAATAAATACAAGTATACATAAAACTAAATCAAAATAGGTTTACTTGTATACAATTTCATAATACCAAACTTACCAGGTGCTAAAGTACATTGTTATAAAAAAATAGTTATACCTATTATTTATATAATTATGGTTTATGCATACTTATAATTTATTAACTACATATATAATTACATATATATATAAATATATATATATATATATATTAATAAAATAAATGTACAATTATTGAACATTATTTGTTGTATTAAATTTAACAAAGTGAAATAAAGTATATAAATAAATGTACAAGAACACAAACATTTGTAAAAGCGTTTTTGTTTATTTTGCACATTTTACACTTATTACAATTATTAAATTACATTAAAACCCTTTTTTTTTTTTGCACATACAGTGTTAATTTTGCATTACTTTAAATTAATTTAATTGTTTGTACTATTTTAAACCATGTATATTAACTATTATAGGTGCAATTTACAATATTTAGTAATTAGTTAGTAATTGATTAACTTTAATTTAAACAAGTTACATTGAATTTAAAATATATTTTATTATAAAAAGAAACAATGTTGTTCACTTATTTTAAAATAAAAATTATAAAATTTAATCTAATATTAATATATAAAAATAAAGTTTAACAGGTTTTTAGAAACAAAACAACATATTAAATTTAATATATGTTAACATGTATATATTTATGTAATATTTTTATAAAATTTTTATTTTTTAATATTATAACACATTTTTTTAAAATACTTATTTAATTTTTGTAAATAAATAATAAACAAATTGTTATTAATTATATTGTAAAGTAATTCCGTAAGGTACTAATTAAAAAATTATGTCAATGTTTTTTAAAACAATAGTAAATTAACATATTAAATATAAAATATGTTGGATTAGTAAAACATTTTCATTAAAAGTAAGTATTAGTGTTGTGTTTATATATAATAAAATATTTAATTTTTACTGCTACAAGTAAAATATTTGTAATCAAATTGTAAACGTTTTTTTTACTAACATAAATGTACATTATTGGAATTTATAATGTATCATATTATTCAACTTACAATATTTAAATTGTAAACGTAAATTTAAGGTCAATTCTAAAAAATATATTTTTTTATTTAAATAATTTTTAAATATTTCATTCATAAATTGACAAATTGTCATTAGGTAACAGAAATAAAAATAAAACCGAAACGAAATACGTTAACTTTTATATAATTACAAAGCATCAAAAATACTTGTTGCTAAAATACATTAAATAAGAATAAAAATATAAAATTATAAATATTGCTTGTTTAGCAAATTTGTGTGTACACTTATTATTTTTAATGTATATATAAATAGTAATGTTTACAGTTTTTGACCATTAAGTGTAAAGTGTTTGTTTGTTTGCTTGCGTGGAAAAGCATTAGACCTAGAATAATTTGTGCATTGTACTTTCTTTAATAATACTTAACATATTTAACTTGTACCATTATATGTTAAGACAAAACCAAATTTCGATCAATAACAAAATTATCGAACTACTCAATTATATTCAACTGAATAATATTTAATTTTGGTCTAAACCTGGTGCTGTGTTCTTATTTTAAACTATAATATTAGTGAGTTAGCAAATTAAAGTATTTAAACAAACAAAAAATTAAGTTAAACGCTAATCTGTTTAACACTCAGGCATAACAGTATATAATTAAGATAATGCTTAAAAATAAATATATTTAGTATAGTGTATAGTTATTTCAATTCTTACAATAAAATTCATAACTACTAATTAATAAAATTTTAATGAAAAACTTACAATCCGTAAACACATGATTTAATTAATTAAAAAATATAATTATGTTATAAAAAACGTTATGCGCTTTTTATGTTTCCTATTTAAGAAAATACTAACTGTTTTTATAACGTTTGCTAGGTATGTTAATTTCAGTTTATTAAGAAACCAATACAACGTATATTTTATATCTCAAACACTATTCTTTATAGGTACTACATTATTTTGCAACACATAAAACTAAAAACAGTTAAATATAAAAAAATTAATTTTTTTATCTACAAACATATATGTTTGCAATTTAAATAAGTTTAACCTATATTAAATCGTAAGTTACATTATCTTTATTAATTTGTGGAAGTACATTGTAGCATTATTTAAAATATGCTTTTATATATATATATTTTTTTTTTTAAATAATAATTTTTTAAGTTTTAAAAATTATGTAGTATGACTTTTTGTAAACCTAAGCATTTTCTAACAAATTATGTACGTATATAATTAACGGAGGCAATTTATTTCAAAAAAAAATTGTAGCAAAATCTATACAATAACTAAATTTAAAATATTAGGTACAAATTCGTTTTTAACTTTTAAAAAATGTGTTAATTTATTTTATGTATAATGATTTAGAATAAATTGTATACCTTTTTGTAAACTCAATTAATCTAAAACTTTGTATGTAGCTGAGTAAAACTTAAATTATTCCAAATTTGAAAAAAAATGTTTTGTCATTTTGTGCATTTTTTGATATTCAAAAATTAATTAGTTCAACATGTTGTTTTGTTTAATTTGTTTAATTTTATTAATTAATTAATTTGTTATTTTAAAATAATACAATTCTATTACTAATAGCCTGTACATTATTTGGTTTATTTATGTATAATTAAAAAAAAATTACAACAGACATTTAATATAGTTCACACCTTTTTCGAGATTTATTAAACATCGTTGCTGTTTTGTTTATATAAGGCACGCATTTTATTTTTACAGAATATTATAAAAATATATTTTTTAAATAAATTATTTTCATGGATATATTAAATATTAAATTATTTAAGTCTTTATTGTTAACCAAATTTAATTTGTATATTACAACCAGTAATTTTTTTTTACTAAAGCGGTTATTTAATAATTATTTTACAATAAATAATAATTGTTTTTTTATTTTTAAAAGTCTAAATAATATATGTTTAGATGAATATGTAAATGAGTTGCTCTCTTATGTTAATTATTAAAAAAAAACATTATAATTTTTTTAACTAAATTTATAATTAAAATTAATTTATTTTTAAAGTAAAACAAAAAAATGTTATTATTAATAAATTAAGTACAAAAAATATTTAAATATTTAAAAATATTTGTAAAAAAATATTTTATTAAATTAGGTATAACATTTTCTAATATAAAACAATAAATATTTACATTTTTTAAACATAATAAGTCAACATTTATTGCATTTTGTTATAACAAAGATAAATGTCAATACATTTAATTAATTTTAATATCGAATTTAATTGTAAACATTTTCTATGCAAGGTGTTTTGTTTAAACCGTTATATTGCATTGACACTTGTACTTAAATTATAAATATTACTTTAAACAAATTAAACGTTATTTGCAATTTTTTTCTGATTTATTTTTGAAATACGCTACATAATATAGATTTGATTAAGCAGTTTATGTTAATAGTTATGCGTATAAATTACATTATTTCAAAAACACAAATGTCATATAATAAACACAAATATTAAAAAAAACATTTTTTATTATTGTTAAGCATTACTAGATAATGTTTTCCGTATAGTTGTTAATGATGTATATATTTAGAACAGCAAGTTAAACAATTAATGCCTAAACGGACAAGGTATATATATATATATATATACATAATTTATTTTATAAAATTCATCATTTTACAAAACAGTTTATAACTGTATATTGTTACACATTTAGTTATTGTCTATTGTACTATTTTTAAATTAAATTAAAGTTTTAAACAGAAGAAAATAATTGTTAACATTTAGAATAAAAGTATTATTATTATTATTATTACTGATAAAATTTATCTATAAATTGCATAATAAACTTCATACAACCATAAATGTTTTGCAACAATATAGATAAAACCAAAATGTTTTTGGATATATAAAATTATGTTTTAAATAATTTTATTTTTGTTATGCAGTTATATGAACAATTATGTTTTTATCACCTGTAATAATTTATAATTAGTGCTAGGATGAAATGTTTTAAAATGTAAATTTAACATTTAAAAAATATGCAATGTGTTATTATTAATAATACTGTCGTTTACCAGCTTTTATCAAATTAGCAAAATATTTGCTCAATAATAATAAATAACAAGTAATTTGTGACTATAATGGTTTTGATATGTAAAATACAAAATAAACGTCTTTTCATTTTTAAAATATATTACAGGTTAATTTTTTATTGTACAAGTTTTGAAAAATGATTTCATAAATTAAATTTAGTAGTCCAGTGATTTAATACTTTAATTTACTTGATTGCGTTTATAGCATGTTAAATTATGTTTATAATATGTAACTTAATGTTTTCTTAATTATATTTATTTTTATTTTAAAAACACTTTTAACAATTTGTATCAACAAAGACAATACTGGAATTATATTATTTTAACATTATTTTGGTTTTCTTTATTTTTTTTAGTTTGTTTAACCCTGGAATATTAGTACGCCAATTATTAATTAACCATTGTGTGCTAAAATTGCGTTTATTATAATTTTATATTTTTTATAATTTTAGTAAAACACTAAAAACAATTTACATCAACTCAAGTGATGATAACAAGATTGAATTACAATTTTTTTAAATAAATTATTTATATGATTGTGATTGTTTAAAATGCTACAATTATCTGAATATGTATTTGTATTAGAATAATGCCCGTATATAAATATATTTTGTATAACTAAATATAAATACTAAATATATTTTATTAATGTTAAATATTATACATGTTTAAAACTGCTTATCATTTAATTTTTAAAGTCCAGTTTTATAAATATTTAATTTATCTGTTTACATTAATAATTATATTAATTATGTTAAAAAAATAAATGCACTTGTAACAAAATTAAATATATTTGTGTAAACATAAATAGCATACTTACCTGGTGTAATCATGTAGAGCATGTATTTTTAAAATCCAAATTAGTATGCTACTATATAAAAACATTAAGAAAAACTAAATGTTAACAATTATATTAATAAATTGTTCATTACATCATGTTTTTATTTTTTGATATTATATTGCTGACTAATACTTCTTCTTGGTTTATTAAAACAAAATTATATTATTTTTTTAAAATGCATATTATTGGTATTAAAATCTGCAGCAATTAGGTATTTTATTTTATAAAATAATATTGTTGATAAACATTTTAAATCCTGTATACAATTAGCTTCAATGATTGAGAGTAATAACAATCACCCACTACATGCAGTTTTTAACAATTGTAAAGTTTTTGAAAAAACAAGAAGAACTTACTGCACGTGAAAACCAAAACTAATCAATACAAAAATGTATGTTTACCCTACTTATCCAAAATATTAACTAATTGAAAATAAAACAAAATTGAATTACTAAGAAACCTATTAAAGTAGGAATTGTTTCACCCACGTATTTATTTAAACAAATTTGTACATCTCAAATTATAATGTAATAAATGTGTCTTATTGACTCATTCTATGTATAGCAATTTTGACTTTTTAAAAATTACGTGCACACTATATAGACTATATTTATATTTATTAACATGACATTATATTCCATTTCAATCCCATTATCTGTACTACTTTTTTATATTAATGGTAAAAAATTTATTTTACGCTGAATGTATCTTTAGTAAGATATTAAAGCTTAATAATAATAATAATAATAATAATAATAATAATAGTAATAATAATAATGATAATAATAATAATAATAAATAATGTAACGTTTTTCACTAAATTCATTAAAAACAATATTTTTAATATTTTATTCATGATTTAAATTTTAATTAAATTGTACACAAGTTTTACTAATATCAAATAAAATTCATATATTCCTAAACGAATTTAAACAAAAACGGTTATATAACATTATTTAGTGCTACATTGTATATTTGTAAATGCAAGGTAACATTTTGTAATATATTATGCATATATATAAAGACAATTAATATGTATATCAAAATATCAATACATTATAATTATGTTTAAACATTGCGCATAATAGTTTTTACAAAAAAAATATATATTAATGTAATAAATAAATAAATATATTAAATTAATACTAAATTGTACAAATATTATTTTTTTAATAAGGTATGCATTGCATTGAGTTAAAACATATTAACTTCAAATAAGTAAATTTTTATTGTTTTTTTTTAAATCATTTATTTTGTAAAACCTAAATTTAATTTTATAAATGTGCAATAGTTTAAAGTATTTGTAATTAAATTTACGTCTACTAGCTAATTTATAAAAAAGTAAATTTAATTTAATTTTGCATACATATTTTTGTTTTACAAGCTACAATTATTACAGCAATTCATGATTAATCTTATGTTAATCAAAATATATCCAGCACGTAGCAGTAGCTAAAATTAATGTCAAAACAGTTATACACATATTTTCACCGTTTAATTCTTACAATTGTTTATTTAAAAATTAAGTTTATTAAAGACAGGAATAGTATATTGTTTTGACAAAACGTTTTCACTATTATTATACTTCTACCTTTTCACTGTGGTTTAAGAAACTAATGCAATTTTTTAAACATATATATATATATATATATATATGCATTAATAAAATAACTTTACAATAATTGAACATTACATGTATTATCTTTAACAGTGTGTAATATAATATAGAAATAAATGTACAATATTATAAATATATACAAAAGCGTTTTTTTTTATTTTACATATTGTACACCATTTACACTAATTAAGTTATATTTATTTGTTTTTTTTTTCTTAAATTTATAATATATATTTTGTACAAATATTAATTAATTATACTATTTAATTTAATTTTAACAGTTTATACTGACTACAATAATTGTAAATTACAAAAAAATTGAATCTACTTTGATTGAAATTGTATTTGGCTTTTGACGTACAATTTTTTTCTCTTAAAAAACATTTACTTTTTACTGTGGTTTAACGAATTACAGCTATTTTTGTTTATCATAAAACAATATTTTTTTTAATAAGAATTGTTAATGCAATATTTGTTTATTATTTTTGTAATATTTTTAAATATTGTATTTAAGCACGTATAAAAACTAATTTTCTAAACAAGTATATCATTAAAAAAATTAAAAAATATGTTTATAATGTATTTATTTATAATAAACTAACTATTACAATAACAATTATTTTTTAATTAAATTTAATAGGTATTTAGTATATGGCACACTATATGTAATGTATATTCATTTAGATAATTAATAATTATTTTTTAATTAAATTTTATAGGTATTTAGTATATGGCACACTATATGTAATGTATATTAATTTAGATAATTAATAATACGGTAAAAAATAATGTTTTTATACTAATTTAATTTAATTTTTTTTGTATTTCAATTTTTTTATGAAAAGCAATAATACACATTAAATTAATATTATTATTACTACAAATTATCATTAGCAAATTATAATGATGAATAAAGCACAATTATTTAATCTATGTTTTATTTGTAAAATGTAAAATAAATTATTGTTAATACGTATATAAATGTTTATAAACCTAAATGTCTTGTTAGTTTTATTAATACTAAGTTAATGCAACAGTTATTGTTATTCATTTTATTTTATAAATATGATTTTCTAAATAACAATAATTAATATTAAAAAATGTTTTGTTGTCAACGTTTGCGTCAATATCAATATCATATATATATTTTTAAATTACAAAGTAATGTTGCTAAATTAGTAATTTTATCTATTTAAAATTATTTGTAAAAAAATATTTTATTAAATTTGTTATAACATTTTCTAATATAAAACAATAAATGTTTACATTTTTTAAACATAATAAGTCAACATTTATTGCATTTTGTTATAAAAAAGTTACATGTCAATACATTTAATTAATTTTAATGTCGAATTTAATTGTAAACATTTTCTGTGCAAGGTGTTTTGTTTAAACCGTTATATTGCATTGACACTTGTACTTAAATTATAATATTACTTTAAACAAATTGAACGTTATTTGCAATTTTTTTCTGATTAATTTTTGAAATACGCTACATAATATAGATTTGATTAAGCAGTTTATGTTAATAGTTATGCGTATAAATTACATTATTTCAAAAACAAAAATGTTATATAATAAACACAAATATTAAATAAAAACATTTTTTATTATTGTTAAGCAATTACTAGATAATGTTTTCCGTATATTTGTTAATAATATATATATTTAGAATAGCAATTTAAACAATTAATGCCTAAACGGACAAGATATATATAAATAATTTATTTTATAAAATTTATCATTTTACAAAACAGTTTATAACTGTGTATTATTACACATTTTGTTATCGTTTATTGTACTATACTTAAATTAAATTAAAGTTTTGAACACAAAAAAATAATTGTTAACACTTAGAATAAAAGTATTATTATTATTATTACTAATAAAATTTATCTATAAATTGCATAATAAACTTTATACAACCATAAATGTTTTGCAACAATATAGATAAAACCAAAATGTTTTCGCATATATAAAATTATGTTTTAAATAATTATATTTTTGTTAAGCAGTTATATAAAAAATTATGTTTTTATTACCTGTAATAATTTATAATTAGTGCTAGAATGACATGTTTTAAAATGTAAATTTAGCATTTATAAAAATAACGTATGCATTGTGTTATTATTAATAATACGGTCGTTTACCAGCTTTTATGCAATTACAGATATAGCAAAATATTTATACAAAAACAATAATAATAAATAACAAGTACTTTTTAAATATTATGATTTTAATATATAAAATACGAAAAAACGTCTTTCCATTTTTAAAATATATTACATGTTAATTTTTTATTGTACAAGTTTTGAAAAATGATTTCATAAATTAAATTTAGTAGTCCGTGATTAGATACTTTAATTTAATTAATTGCGTTTATAATATGTTCAATTATAGTTATTAATATGTAACTCAATGTTTTCTTAATCACATATATTTTAAATTTAAAAACACTCTAAAAACAATGTGTATCAACAAAGACGGTAATAGAATTATTTTATTTTAACATTATTTTGGTTTTATTTATTATTTTTTAGTTTGTTTAACCCTGGAATATTAGTACGCCAATTATTAATTAACCATTGTGTGCTAGAATTGCGTTTATTATAATTTTATATTTTTTATAATTTTAGTAAAAAAACAAAACAAATTACAGCAACGCAAGTGATGCTAAAAACATTAAATTACAATTTCCTTTAAATAAATGTTTAATATGGTTGTGATTGTTTAAAATACTACAATTATCTGGATATGTATTTGTATTGGATTAATGCCCGTACATAATACTAATATATATATATATATATATATATATATATACTAAATATATTTTATTGATTTTAAATATTATACATGTTTTAGACTACTTATTATTTAATTTTTAAAGTCAAGTTTTATAAATATTTAATTTATCTGTTTACATTAATAACGCGTTAAATTATGTTAAAAAAATATATGCACCTGTAACAAAATAAAATATCTTTGTGTAAACATAAATAGCATACCTACCTGGTGTGATCATGTAGAGCATATATTTTTAAAATCCAAATTATTATGCTACTATATTAAAAGATTAAGAAAACTAAATGTTAACAATTATATTAATAAATTGTTCATTACATCATGTTTTTATCCTTTAATATAATATTGCTGACTAATACTTCTTCTTGGTTTATTAAAACAAAATTATATATTTTTTTAAATGCATATTATTGGTATTAAAATCTGCAGCATTTAAATATTTTATTTTATTAAATAATTTTGTTGATAAACATTTTAAATTCTGTATACAATTAGCATCAAGGATTAAAAATAATAACAATTACCCACTACATGCAGTTTTTAACAATTCTAAAACTTTCGGAAAAACAAAAAAAACTTACTGCACGTGAAAGCCAAACCTAATCAATACAAAAATGTATGTTTACCTTACTTATCCAGAATATTATCTAATCCAAAATTAAACAAAGTTAAACTACTAAGAAATCTATCAAAGTAGGAATTGTTTTACTCACGCATTTATTTAAACAAATGTGTACATCTCACAGTATAATGTAACAATTGTGCTTTGTTGACTCATTCTATGTATAGCAATTTTTTTTTTAAATCACATGCATACTATATAGACTATATTTATATTTATTTACATGACATTATATTCCATTTTAATTCCATTATTTGTACTACTTTTTTATATTGATGGTAAAAATATATTTTACGCTAAATGTATCTCTAGTGAGATATTATATCTTAATAATAATAATAATAATAATAATAATAAATAATGTAACGTTTTTTACTAAATTTATTAAAAACAATATTTTTAATATTTTATTCATTATTTAAATTTTTATTAAATTGTACACAGGTTTTACTAATATCAAATAAAATTCATATATTCCTAAACGTATTTTAATAAAAACGGTGATATAACAATATTGCAAAAAATATATAGATTTTACATAACACGTTTACTTGGTGCTACATTGTATATTTATGAATGCAATGTAACATTTTGTAATAAATTATGCACATCGTATAAAGATATACAAATATAATTAATAAATATATCAAAATATCAATACATTATAATTATGTTTAAACATTGCGCATATTAGCTTTTACAAATAAATAAATAAATATTAATGTAATAAATAAATAAATATATTAAATTAATACTAAATTGTATAATTATTTTTTTAAATAATGTATGCATTGCATTGAGTTAAAACATATTAACTTCAAATAAGTAGATTTTTATTGTTTTTTAAAATCATTTATTTTGTGAAAATTAAATTTAACTTTATATATGTACAACAGTTTAAGGTATTTGTAATTAAATTTACGTCTACTAGCTAATTTATAAAAAAGTAAATTTAATTTAATTTTACATACATATTTTTGTTTTACAAGCTACAATTATTACAGCAATTCATGATTAATCTTATGTTAATCAAAATATATCCAGCACGTAGCAGTAGCTAAAATTAATGTCAAAACAGTTATACACATATTTTCACCGTTTAATTCTTACAATTGTTTATTTAAAAATTGAGTTTATTAAAGACAGGAATAGTATATTAATTTTGACAAAACGTTTTCACTATTATTATACTTCTACCTTTTTACTGTGGTTTAAAAAACTAATGCAATTTTTTAAACATATATATATATATATGCATTGATAAAATAACTTTACAATAATTGAACATTACATGTATTATCTTTAACAATGTGTAATATAATATAAAAATAAATGTACAATATTATAAATATATACAAAAGCGTTTTTTTATATTTTACATATTGTACACCTTTTACAATAATTAAGTTATGTTTATTTGTTTTTTTTTCCTTAAATTTATAATATATATATTGTACTAATATTAATTAGTTTTACTATTTAATTTAATTTTAACAGTTTATACTAACTACTATAATTGTGAATTACAAAAATGAGAATCTACTCTGATTGCAATTGTATTTAGCTTTTGACGTACAGTTTTTTCCCTTGAAAAACATTTACTCTTTACTGTGGTTTGACGAAATACAGCTATTTGTGTTTATCATAAAACAATATTTTTTTAATAAGTATTGTCAATGCAATATTTAAATATTGCATTTGAGCACGTATAACAACCAATTTTTTAAGCAAATATATTATTAAAATATTAAAAGATTATGTTTATAATGTATTTATTTATAATAAAATATTATTACAATAACAACGTGATGAATTTAAAAAAAAACAATAATTTATGTCAACTGTATACCTATACATACAAATTTAACATTAACATTATTTTTTAATTAAATTTTATATGTATTTAATATATGGCACACTATATGTAATGTATATTATTTTAAGTAATTAATAAAATGTAATTGGTAAAAAATAATGTTTGTATACTAATTTAATTTAATTTTTTTTGTATTTCAAATTTTTATAAAAAGCAATAATACACATTAAATTAATATTATTATTACTACAAATTATCATTAGCAAATTATAATAATGAATAAAGCACAATTATGTAATCTATGTTTTAATTGTAAAATGTAAAATAAATTATTGTTAATACGTATATAAATGTTTATAAACCTAAATGTCTTGTTAGTTTTATTAATACTAGTTTAATGCAACAGTTATTGTTATTAATTTTATTTTATAACTATGTTTTTTTCTAAATAACAATAATTAATATTTAAAAATGTTTTGTTGTCAATGTTTGCGTCAATATTAATATCATATATATTTTTTAAATTACAAAGTATTGTTGCTAAATTAGTAATTTTATCTATTTGAAAATGTAAACAAAATGTATATAAACACCTAAACTAACAAACCATTCACAGTTAAAATTAAGTATAAAAATAATCCCAACAAGTGATCCAGTATTGTTTATTTTTAAAATGTGAATTATGTTAAGTATTTTATTTTTTTGTTAAACTTGTTAAATATGCTGGTTTCATTTGTTAAAAGAATGCGATATTAAATTGTAATTTAAAAAAATAGTTAGTATTTCAATATAAGTTTTATAATTAAAAATGCATAACAACCTGTAAAAGTAAAAGCGTACGTAATTTTATTTATAAGTATTTTTTTTATTTTGATATATTGTTATATTGATATTGTTACGTATTATAAACGTATTTGTGTTCTTTGATAAATTTTTTTAAAATATGAATTGGTATTTAAATCATTTCTATACATATTGGCATATATTTTAATAAAAAACATGTTTTATTAATTTCTAAAACTTTAATTAATTTTAACAGTTTAAACTTAATTTAGACAACTATAAAAGTGTTTTTATTTACTAATTGCGTTTAATAAATTACTTTATAAAATAATACTTTTTTGTCATTAATTTTATATACATATAATTTGTTTATATATTTGTAATTAATAGACAGTAAATGTATTTATAATTATTTTATTTAACATTACTTTGTGCTATATAATAATAAATATTAAAAATAATACATATATAAATATAATTAATAAAATAAAAACAAATTATACAAATTAATTTTATAAAAATAAAGTGTTAAAGTAGTTTACTAAAAGTTTACTACACAATCTAAAGTTGTATAATTTGCAAATTACACTTATTATGTTTTTTTTAATATGTATACATGTTATTTTAGAAATAAAAATTATTATTAAAAATTAGGAAAGTTTGCATACATCTTTATATACAATACTAATAAAATAATAAAAATGTAAACATTTTTTAAAATTTAAAATGTTGTGACTAAAAAAAATATTTTTTTATTAATTATTTTTTGAAGTTAAAATATACAATATAATATATTTTATAAATTTATAATAATGAATACAAAAAATAAATATTTAAGAATTGTGTGCACATTAACATATTATTAATAAATATAAAAAAAATGGTAAAATAAAAATATATTTTAAAAATTACAATTTTTTTAATTAATATTGTACAATTATATTTAAAATACAATCAAAAAAATGTATGTATACATACAATTTATAATTACATTAACTATGTTTATTACCACTATATAATCATAAATATAATTATTTTAATATTACCAATATAAAATATATAAATAATTAATTTTAGATTTTGATGCTTACCGGTTGCTATTATTTGAATGTTTTAATTATTATTTTTTTTAATTGGATAAATAAAAGACATTAATTTACTAAAATAATTTAAAATTATAAAATAGGTTTTTATAAATGCATTTAATATTTTTATAACACAAATTATTGTATAAAAATATTATTAGTAAACATAATCAACTAAATAAATGATACTCTTTATGTAATGCTTCTTAAATTGTTTGTATTTAATCTTTTTTTGTGTTACTACTTATAATCAATTATATAATAATATGTATAAAGAAATTTGTTTATTAATTTTAATATTTATAAAAAATAATATTTATAAACAATAGCTTTTATAATTTGTTTTCATTTTTATACAATAGAAAGTATACTAGAAAAAATAAGCAGTATTAATTATTTTGAGCAATTATTATGCACAAATAATATTAATGCGTTGATTATCTGTTAAATTAATTGTAACAAATTAAGATATAATTTATTTAATTAAATTGTTTTCAATATCGTTACAGTAATAAAAATACAATTCTACAAAATTAAATAAATTAATCAATATACAAATAATTAAAAACAATAATCCTTAACATAATTATATAGCAATGTATATCTATTTTTTAACATATTAAGTTTATTTAAAAAAAATTAAAATTAAATGTTAAATAAAATAAAATTTTAAATGTAAAAAAAAACGTACCTAAACAAACTAAAGAGAAAAAAATAACACTTTTAGTTATCATTTTTTCTAGTAAATAAAATGTGAATTGTAATAAAAAATAAGATTAACACTATATATATATATATATATATATATATAAATAATTAGTGCCATTTTTACTATTTCAAGTGTAAAAAAATCACAAACTATTTATCTAAAAAATATAATGTATACAAAATATTTTATAAGTTATTATTAAAAAACACTTAATGAAATTTAATATAATTTTTTTCCAAAAAAATTGATATTTATAGTTTTTAAGTGTTATCTATTTTTAATATAATTGGTTAACATAAAATTATTACTATATATATATATATATATATATATATTTGTTTTAAAAATAAAAAAATAAAAAAATGAAAAATATATTATTTTTTAATTTTTTTAATATTTATGGTTATTGGCTTTAATACTTTAGTAGAAGTACGTTTCAGCACATAAAGTACATTTATAAAAATACATTGCAATTAGCAGTATGCAACATTAGTCAGAAAATAAATAAATAAATAAGTAAAATACAATAGGCCACAATAAAAATCAAAATCAATGTATATTCAAAAAAAATGTTTAGTATAATATGCGTAAAAAGACATGATATTATTTAGAAAAAACTGTGGTTAATAGTGTGCAAATATAACAATATAAAAGCAAATGAATTATGAGTGATCGTGACTAATAAAATAATACCCTAAATAAAGGATAATAAATGATTATTAAATAAAATTGGCAGATTATAAACAAAGGTAATTGGTCAGACCAAAAAAAAACAAAAAAAACATACTAATGATTTGGATAGGTTAATGTAAAGATTTTTTTGAATTTTGTTGATATTGGATAGTAACCTTGCTATGTATGGCAGACATAAACTTAAAAACACATTGGTTCTGCATTTAACGTGTATATGTGATTTTTTTGTCATTTCCTTTTTATATAATTCCGTATTAATCCTAACTATAGCGTACAAATAAAGTTATATTTTTTAATTAAATAAATGTTGACTTATTAATACTTTTTTTTCTAATTCTAACTTCAGCATCCATTTTTTCTTTTTTAACAAGATGCTTCCCAGATATGTAAATAATGTAAACATATTAATATTATGTTCATTAATGTTAATAGACAAATGTGCACAACACGTATATTTTTTTAATAATTAGTCTAAAAATAAATACAAAAACTAATATTACTAGTACGTGTTTTTATATTTTGCATTATTTTTAATAATTTCCTAAGTGTACCAAGACTATATGCAAAATCCAAATTTATTACTTTTTATAATTTTATTATATTTTACAATGCATATTGTTTAAAAACTAAATTAGAATAAAATTTATTATAAAAAATAGTAAAAAATCCTCTAAATACTCTTGTAAACCTTTTAAACATATCATAGTAACTAATTCTTTTAAAACACAATAACATAAATAAAAAAACGAACGCATAATATGAACATATATTGTAAAGTTATTTCATTTTGCAAAAACTATTAATAAACATTCGTAAAAATTATTACATAGTTAACAACATGTATTGCAAACAATAGCGAAACGTTTTTAACATTAATTAATAATGTTATAAGAAATAAATAATTGTTTAAAACTTTTTACATAGATACTAGATAATTTTAAAGTTATTTGTTTACTGCATTACATAACTAGTTTAAGCATTATTTTTACAAAACACCTTACTAAATAAAACCTCTTGCGCCAGTTATATTTTTTACTGAAAATGTATTAATTCTTTTTTTAATAATTTTTATAAATTGTTTATAATGCTACATATTATTGAATAAATTACCAAACTTGCATGTTACTACGTTAATACTCCAAAAACATATTTGCAGTTAATAGAGTTGTGCATTTTTCCTGTTTACTGTTTTTCAATTTTTATGTTTTTGATAGAAAAATGCCATTTTCATTAATCTAATGTTTGGTTCTTATTATCATATATTTTTATGTAGCATCATTATTTAATAAATTTATTTTTATTTTTATTTTTTTAAATTTAATGTACTTTTAAAACTTTTTTGGATTAACTGTTATTTGCAAATTTGGAGAGTACTACTCAATAACAATTAATATATGTTTTTGTCTAAAAACTAATAAAAATGTAAATATATTTTTAATGCTTTGTGATGCGTACGAAAATCTAATTAATTTAAATAAAAATAATTATTAATTATTTAGATATTATGCAAATTTGCACAAAGTACAAAGATAAATAATCACAAAGCAATTGGATTACGTATATATTATTAAGGATATATTTATATATATATAAGCACGCCAATCTTATAACAAGCATCTTTGCACCCACAATAGTAACAATTATTCATTTAAATAAAATTATAACGAAGTAATTTCGTTAGATTCTATAATCAGGCAAATTATCTTCAGTGTTTTTTAAGATTAAAAAAGCAATATATATATATCTTAAATTACATTATTAAGTTACTACAACTATATAATCCCTGTAGATTAACAATGTTTTTAATGCATAGCTTATTTAAAAACATTTTTAAAATGTTTTTTTAAATACACTTTTTCTGCATTTTGTAGTAAATGGACGTTAAGAGTAAAAACTCGGTTATCTAATTTGTTTATTATTTTAGTTAACATCGCCTTATTTGTGTGTATGTTATCAATGACGTATAAACCAATCCATTTTGTGGCTAGTGTGTTAAATCGAGTTAGTGGTGATTGTAGCCACACATGTTTATAGCATTCAAACAATGATGCATTATTTTTTATTATTTTAATATGGCTTACAATGTTGGTAAACTGTTTCCAATTGTTTATAAGTCGTTCTGTAAATCATTTATTATTATTATTATTATTATTATTATTATTAAGCTTTAATACCTCACCAGAGATACATTCAGCATAAAATACATTTTTACTATCAATATAAAAAAGTAGTAGTACAAATAATGAGATCAAAATAAAATAGAATGTTATATGCTAATGAATATAAATATAGTCTATAAGTATGCATGTGATTTTTTTTTAATATTTAAAATTGCTGTACATAGAATGAGTTATTATGAGGCACAACTTGTACTGTAAGATGTCCAAATTAGTTTAAATAAATGCATAAGTAAAACAATTCCTACTTTGATAGGTTTCTTAAAGTTTAAATTTTGTTTAATTTTGGATCGATTAATACTAGTAGAAATTTCGCACCTTTAATACGTGCGTTAAAAATAGTCGTAATTATTTTACGGTAATTACTAAATGCGGTAATTGTAAAGTAAATGTAGGTACTGCAAATGTGTATGCTAACAAACACTATGGCAAAATGATATCCCACGTTTTATTTTAAATGTTCTTACACATAATGTTGTAAAATATGTTGAACTTCAATTTGTTTGTTTTATGAACTTATTACTTTGTAAGCATAATATTTGTGTTTTTTTAATTTTAAAAAACTGGCACAATTCAAATATAATACGACTTTTAAATTGTATACCTTTATCAAAATGTAAAAGAAATAGTACACTTCAACAAAAAATTTATTATTAAAAAGTAACTTTTTTTATCGTATCCGGAATTATTTTCTGCATTGGATTTGTTTTGCATTATTTGGTAAAACAATTAATCATTAATAAAATCTAACAATTTTTACTTATTGTCTCGACCAATAGACCAACAGCATTTGTTGGTGTTTCGCCAGGACTAAAAGTTGAATTTTTGATTGTAGCGAAAAAAATCGGTTTAAAACGTTTGCTACTGCATTATCATTTTTTTAACATGTTTGATATTAAAATTTAATTTTCTTAAATAGTACTTGTCATAGTGCGTATTAAAAATCAAAGGTTTTTTGCGGTCGGTAAAATAGTAAAATTGAGACTTTTTAACAAATGCAGAAAAATGTTTGATTGCTGCAAAAATTGTAAATAACTGCTACGGAAATGTAAAATATCGGGACTTTGTAAAGCTGAGTTTACGAGAAAAAAACAGTATTGTTTATAATTGGTTATTAATAGTTTGGTTTAGTGCTGCTTTAACAGAACTGTTAAATGCGTCAACCATTAGCATCAAAAATACGCTAGTTTAAAATAATTAAAACGGCCAGAGTTAGCCAAATGTGTTTTTGCAACAAAAAAACATTGTTAAACTTTTTTTTTTATTTATTTGGAATTTACAAAAGTTTTGTTAAAAGGTGCAGCTTGTATGTAATAATTGGAAAGTGAATAAATTAATGCTAGCAAACAAACGATAGAAACTATGGTGTATTTTATAACTAACTAATATTTTTTTGCATTAATTAATAATTTGAATGCTGTAAAAAAATATTTACAATAAGAAATTGTATTTGATCAACTGTAAATCTTATGTGATATCCGAAAAACTAAAATGTAAAGCATGTATTTGCATATAGCTTTTTATATTGTTTGTTGCTGTCAAATACGTTTGTTCAAACTAAAGTTTGTTAATGGTGTCGCTAGAATAACGCTTAGTAGTGCACCAGTGTTTACAAAAGAATTGTTGTTTGACATGTAATTCCTGACAAAATATGCAACTTCATTACTTATCCGTTGCAAACGTCTCAAAATAGCAATAGCCAACTCAATTATGTTTTGTTAGATACTCTGGCAGCAAAAAATGTTGTAAATAAGAATAGACATTGATGTGCTTTAACTTTATAAGTTTTTTTTGCGGTAGCTTAAACGGTTTATACAACTATTTAATTTTAAAATAGACACTTGGTCTATATATTGTTCTAAAATTTGATAGCTCGCATTTTATAATATTACGGATTTATCTTGATTTAAGAAAAATTATTTGCTAGTTTGGCAAAATCACCTATTTTATTGTATTAATAACATAATAACAATAAAATTAACGTACAAATACAACTTTTGTTTTAGACGTAATAACATTTAAAGTAATGCAAAGTACACGGTGTTTAAATTTTTATTTTTAGTTTAAATAAATTGATACTCTTTAGTGCATAGTAATAATGTTAGAATTATTAGGATAACAAACTGTACATATTGAATTGTTTAGACACACCCGTCTTAATAAAGCGTCTGCATTATTGTGCCGTTTACCATGTCTGTGATTACATTAAAAATCAAATTTATGCAGTTTTTCTTTACTACTTGCCAAGTGTTTTTGTGGGTTTTTAAATTAGTTTAATTAATTAAAAGCGTAATAATTACTTTTAATAATAAATCTCTTTTTTAAAAAGAAATGTTGACATTATAAAATAAAAGAAAAAATGCCTAACATTTTTTATGATTGCCATTAACACTTCTTGTAACTGCTATCATTTTTTGTTTGTATTTATATGTATATATATACGCTAATACCAATAACCACAACCAAAACAATTATTTGTTTAAACAAAATAATAATAAATTTATTATACTTTATTGTGTTTTTACAAATTGTTTTAGCAGTATTTATACATTCATAATAAAAAATATTTGTATTACATTATTTGCTTATTATTTTACTGATCCTTTGAACAAACATTTTTTTTACTACAGTTATTAAATTGTTTTGCTATTATTTTGTAAAAACAAAATATCACTAATTACTTTTTTTAATTTAAAATATATTTTAATTATGTGATTACTTATTTTCTACACGTAAAATTTTTTTTGTTTGTTTTAATTTTAAAAAGTTCTAATAAAACAAAACTGTAGATAAAACAAACAATTGCACACAACGCATATTTTTGTGCAAAATTATTTACAGTTTTTTTGTTTATTTATATTCTATTAAATAAATCTATGTTGGTTTGTGTATATTTTTGTAAAATAAAACATGTGTAAACAAACGTTGTTTTACAAATACTGTTTAACGTCAATAACCAACAAACATTATTATTTATGTTATTGCTATAATAATGTAGTCAGGTATTTAAAAACTACCTAGAATTGTTTTTGTATAAATTTAAACAAAATAATTACTAAAATAAGTATTTTTTGTAGAAAATTATTAAAAAAAATTGTAATTAATTGTAAATATATATATATATATATATATGCAACATTAATAATATGTCATAAGTGATTGGGTAGTTTGTTAGTTTAATTATATTATTTGTTGCACTTTCTAAGCATAACAGCAACTCTATTTATATATAATGCAATTTATGTACAAAATTTAATATTAACGTGCTTTTTGCATAAATTGAGATTAGCAAACTTTAATAATTAAAATGTGTGCACATTAAAAATTACCCTTTTTGGCATATACACAATCTTGTTATTTGTAATATACCGTCATTTAAGTAAGTGCAAAATTGTATTTGTTGTTTTATTCGAAAAGCATTTTTTAAATGTATTGTACTAGTACATTTTTTTACAAAATCCATAATGCTAACTTTGTGCTTAATGTAAGCGTAAAAAAATAAAACAATAATTACAGAAAAATTAACAACAAAGTTTTGTTGGCATTAACAATTCTAAAAATTAAAAATTGCGTTTTTAATTTTTACTCAACCTTTTAATTTATACATATATGTATATATATATCCAATTACTACTTTGGCGTTGTTTTCAACATATAGTATATTTATTGTTTTGTAACGGTGTAATATTTTTACAAAAGTCAGGTTGGTAAAATTGCGTTAAACCCTCGTTTTTATTTAAGCTTGGGACTAGGTAAATTAAATAATTTTTGATAAAAACTGTAAATATAAAGTTATTTAACATTTGTAAGCATTTATGCCTAAATATAACATGCATTTACTACTGTTAATTCTAATAATAATAGTAATAATAATAATAATAATAATAATTTAATTCAATTTTTTAAATGTTTTACTACATTGTACGTATATATAATGTTTAAAAACATGAGTATTAAACATTTATGTTAGTAAATTGTAATGTAATAATAAAACGTATTACAATATTATATTAATTTTTTAAAATTTGTAAATATTATTTATTTTTATTATTTAAAAAAATAGTTTTAGGTTTTAAATGTAACATAATATATTTTTATAGATGAATAAAATAACTTATAAAAAAGTAATATATTAAAATATATTTACGTAAACATAATAATTCTTTTAAAATTTTTAAATATTATATGAATATTTGGTTTCATTTTTATCTGATAGACTAATAATATTATCAGTATTTTGTAAATTAAAAAGGAGAAAAATGTGCAATAAGTAATAAATATAATTTAAATAATTATGTATGTATATTAATTTAAAATATTTTATTTTATTTTTTATTAAAAAATAACAACATTATTATTTATTATAAAAGAATTGTAGTATTTTTAGGATTTAATATATATACATATATAATATACATATATATATATATAATATTAAATTAAAGCTTGAAAAAAAAATGAACATTTTGATTATTTAAGTGTAAAAGTTTAATTAGTAAATTATTTATTAAAAACATATTTATTTTAATACATTTTTATTTTAAAACGAATATATTCAAAAATAATGTTAACGTTTATATTAACACATACAAACTAACAAAGTATCTTTTATATAGTTTATTAATAAATAATTCAGTCTATTTTTTTTAAACAAATGTTTATGTAAAAATATTAAACAAGTTCTGACTAAAAATATTTTTTATACTTGTTTTTACCATTGTTAATTTAAACATTAAACCATTTATACAATGTTTTAATTTTTATTTTTAAACATGTTAAAAAAGTATGTCGGTATTTTTTAGCACTACTTTAAATGTTGTTTACTTATAAACACTATATATCTAATGATTTGCAACCTGTAAAGAAAATATTTTTTATTGTTAAATTATTATATTTTATTAATAATCTTGCATAATAATTTTAAAATATACATTTTAAACAATTTATATTATAGTAATAATATTTTTGTTTAAATATAAAAAATAAATTGCTATGTATTTTACAGTTAATTAAATTATATATTTTTATTAATACATGTTTTGTTTTAATTTAACAAAATTATTCTAAAATATATGTATTTCTTGTTTATTAAATAAATATTGTTACATGTTTTTATTTATTTATTATAATAATTTATTTAATTAACTATAAGCAACGGAAACTAAGATGTGTTATTAATTATTGTTCTTGATTACATAATTCTACATCCCCGCAGTTATAAATAGTTTAAAAATTACCCTGTTTTAAAAAATATACAAATTATTTTTAATATATTAAAAATAAAATATTTTTTTATAAGCACTAAAAATATTTTTTGGTTTATTTCTGTGTTTAAAAAATATTTTTTAGCATTTACATTATTATTGTTTATCTTATATTACTTGATTGTAATGAATTTGAATTAAGTATAATGTAGTGACACACTTTTGCATACAAAAGGAGGTTTTAATTTATAAATTTAAGAATTGTTAGCATATTTTAAGTTAAACAATGTTTTAGGTTAATTTAATGCTTGGTTTGTAGTAGCGGATATAACATAAATTATGTACATAAGTGTTTACATTGTTTGACGTACTATAAATGTAATTTGATATGTGTTTTTTAAACCGATTAGCTAAACAACTGCAAGCAAACTGAAAAATGCAATGCAAAAAATGACGTTTGATAGTAAACATTAATTTTTAATCTTCCAGTGCTTTTTTCCATTGCTGAATTTTTTTATTTTATTTTATAGCATAACATAATGTTATTTAAAAATAATATGCACTGTGTATATTTAATTTAGTATTATTAGTTACCACGTTTAAAAACTTAATTATAAAATACACGTTAAATCATAATTTAGACCAACATTAAGTAAAAACCTACACTAACAGTGTACAATTTTTTGCCAACGTTTTTTCGTTACCGTACAATTTTTAGAAGCAAATTTTTTACGTGGTTTGTATTAAACTTTTGTGTATGTTTTTTCTAAATTAAAGTACATTTTAATTTTTTGTACTTTTCATTTATTTGTTTTAAAAAATTAAATTACATCACACGCTTAATACTTTTAGGTATAAATCCAAATTATTATTTTATTGTTTGTTTCCTTTCAGATTTTTGTTATTAATACAGTTTGTAAAGTTTTGAATTTTATCACGTACTTTATGCATTCAATAGTTACAACAGTCTTAATTGTTTACTTTTTCTTGTAAATTAAAAAAATAATTTTATTTAGACTCGATCTATGTTTATATATATATATATTTAATTTAAACACAATTAAATTTAATTATTCTTGTAATTACTCTATTTTTGGATATTTGATACGCAGAGATTACTTGTCGTATTTTTAATCGCTACTCTAAATATTTTTTTTATTTATTATTGTTTTAAAATATGCCATTTTAATTTTTATTAATCGTTCTGTTAATACTATTCTACTTTCATATTTGAAACTTTATTTCCAGCGTTAGCAACATTAGACAACCTCTTTTTTATTATATTTTTTTCGGTTTTATACATTGTTTTTACTACTGGTACATTTTGTTTAACTACCACTTTTGTTTAATAATCTTTTATTTTCTTAGTTTTTAATTTATTTTTATTTTAATTTAAAAAAATGATATATTTGTATTAAACCGTTGTTAAAATTTCACATTTTTATACAAAAATACATTATTTGCAAATGCTAAATTTATACAATTCCATAACTTTAAGTTTTGTATAGTTTTTTTGTAAATTGTTTAAATAATTTTTCTTTATTTTTAGCGTTTCATTTTATTTTTTCAAAATTACGTTACCTACATTTGTATATTAAAATAATTTTTTTTATTAACACTAATTAAATTGAGTGGCAAATGTTAATTTAATATTTTGTATTTTTTTACCTACTTGCTGTTTTATTGTTAAAATATGTTTGCCGCTAACTGACGTGCAATCTAATTTACTTTTTTTATTTTTTGTCCGCTGTAGCATAGTAAATATCAACTTTTTTAGACTTTCTTGCATGTTTATTTAAATCAAACCCAAGTAATTTATTTTTGTTAATAGAATGTTGACAAGTATGTTTGAAGTGTTTCTGCTATTTATTTATTATTTTTGTATGTTAGATTAAAAAGTTAGTTTAATAAAAAGTTGCAGTAAGTAAAAAAACCAATTATCTATCCATATATTAAAGCTGAATTTAAACTTCTTTTTACCTAGGTCTATCAAACGCTATACAGTTAGACCACTCCAAAAAATAAATAAAAAATTATATTAATTTTATTAAAAAACAATAATAAACAAAACAAAAATTTATTAAATAATTCTAAAATAAAATAATAAAAATAGTAATTTATTACTCAAACCTTTTAAACAATAACAACAGGATTTAAATATTTGATTATATTAAATAACACTGTTAATAAACATTTTAAATTTTATACAGAATTAGCATCAAAGGTTGAAAATAATAATAATTACCCAAAACATGCAGTTTTTAATAATTCTAAAACTTCTAGAACCACAAAAAATTTGCTTGCACATAAAAGCCAAAAATAATGAACACAAAATTTATGTCTGCCTTAATTTTCCAAAATATTAACCAATACATAATTAAATATTACTTAATTAAGAACAAACCTATTAAAGTAGCTATCATTTTATTTACATATTTATTTAAATTAATTGAAACATTTTACAATATAACGTAACAAGTGTATCTTATAATAACTCATTCTATGTATATATTTTTTAAAACACATACATACTATATTGATTATATATATAACATTTTATTTCATTTTTATCTTATTATTAGTACTACTACTTTTTACATTAATTAAAAATTGTATTTTCTATTTAATAAT
Organism: Cardicola forsteri; assembly: GCA_025895645.1. NCBI lineage: Eukaryota > Metazoa > Platyhelminthes > Trematoda > Strigeidida > Aporocotylidae > Cardicola > Cardicola forsteri. The sequence goes on along the minus strand of JAKXYG010000640.1, from coordinate 6,156 downwards.
TACTGAGTGCAACATTGAAAAAGTAGTAAATGTTTAACATAATTATGACAACAACCATCAACGAAGCCTGAGTGCGTGCAATTTTGTAGTTAACAAATGATTAAAACATTAAACATTTTTAAAAATTTAATAATTTGTACTTAATAGCATTTTTCGTAAATCTAATCTGGGTATTTTAAAATGTTTTTAATAGAGGGTTTTAATATATTTTTGTTTTATTTTATATAAAGCAGCAACTCAAATGCAATTACAAAAATCCTCAATTTTAAAATGCTTATTAATGTTTTGTTTTAGCATACTAAAAACAGTTGTAATAACATTGATGTATTGGTTCTAAAATAACAATTAAATAAAAACATTTTTTAATTTTTGCTTTTTTACTGTCTAGATGTAAATGTAAAACAAATAAAGTAAATCTTAATAAATATAACTTTACCTTTATGCACGTATAACATGGAGCATTGTTTAAAAATAACAGTACTACGACAAGGGTTTATTTGCTGCATTTTATAATAAAAGAAAGGTTTATAATTTAAACAATTTTTTTAGTATTTTAAGTACAAAATAATTTTTTTTAATTAATAGGTTGATTATACTTAATATCAAACTAACCCATTACTTGTTAACAGTGGGCTTTCTTTTTAACACTTGAGTAAATATATTTAAAAGCTTGCCATAAACAACCCTTATTTATAGCGAAATGGTTTATTCCAAAATATTGTTTTATTAGCAAAGTGTCAAAACACCAATAACGCAGGTGTCATTTATTTAAATGTTTACAAATGAGTAATCTTTTTGTTTTTATAATATATGGCTTCCTTATTGGGATTGAAGTGGTAAACCAGATGTGATTACTTTGTTGCTTATTGTAGAATTAAAAAAATTTGTTAAACTATTTTTTTACTTTTTAAAACAAGTTTATTATATATATATATTAATTTTATAATAATTTTTAGTGCTAGTATTGTTTGCTATACGTTTTCCTTTAACATTGTCGGAATTTTGTGGTTTTTAGCAACTAATAATCTGATATATAGTTGAAAGTTAACATTATATATATATTTGCTAATTCTTTTAGTAAAAATTTATTTTACTTTTTGGTAACACAATATTTATTTTGGTAAGATGAAAATATGTTTTATCATTACTGTTCGTTTTACAAACAATGTTATCACAAAGCAAAATGAGCGGATAAGCGGAATCTTAAGTGCAAACGTTTTTAATAAATTATTGGATTCGTTTTTAATTTTTTAATTTTAAATTATTCAAAAAATATTTCTATTATTTTTATTTATATAGATTAGCATAAGTGAATGTTTATTTTAATAATAATTATTATATTACAATCAAAGCAAATCTGCATGTACGTTTAACATTAATTTTAAGAATTAATCATTGTTTATTTATAATAAAAATAAACATACAAAATGATATAAGTTTAACTTTTTATTTACATTTATATACAAATAGCTTTTAAAATATGCTATTTTGACCAACTCAGTTATTTAAAATAAATATTTATATGTATATAAAAATAAACCTATTAAGTGCTTTACATAATTTTTAATTATTAATATTAATTTTTACAAAAAGACGTAACAAAAATTTAGATTTAATTATTTTGTATTTTTTGCGTTAATTTTTAAAATTGTTGTAAATGATAATTTATATATGTATATATTATTTCAATATTATGTTTGCTACTTTGAATGTTTTACAAAAAAATATTTTATAGCAATAGACAATTAGCAAAACATACGTGGGCCCGCATTTTATTGCTGGCAATGGAATTTAAAACTATGTCAACCAAAATTAAAATTTAAGTGCGGTACCGCTAAACCACCTAACATATATATATATATATATATATATTAAATAATTAATATTTTTCTACTTTTTGTTAAATAAAAGTAACCAAAAATACACTTCTATACATAAAATCTCAATTTTGACAATGTTCAAATTTAATTTTGAGCAGTTTTCTAACGCAGTAAAACATACAATTGTTTAAAATTAACAAAAATGTTATTATAGTAGTTTTCAAAAACTTTGAAATTAAAATTAATAAATAAGTTATCCTTACCGCAACTGCTGTTGGTAAACTACAAGTCAATACTTGAAAACGTTTTGACATGCAATTTATTAAAGATAAATAATTTATATGTACAACTGTGTGATATTAATCAAACAATTATAGTTGAATAATTATGTTAATAATATTTTCTTAGCACTAAGTGCATTTTTTATATTTTGACTTAATCGAACAAATTGCAATAATAATTACACTTATTTAAAACCTGACTACTCCATAGTACCTTTGCTTTTAAATATATTCGAAGCATTATTATTTAAATTATTTAAAGCCTATTTTTAAATTATTTATACATGTGTTAGATACATTAATTTCAAATGTAGTATTACTAAATCTGCACTATTAAACATTAATAACATTAATTTTAACAAACTTAGCCTAAATAATGCTAGTGAAATTTTTGCCTAACCTTATTAACACCTATGTTATTAAATATTGTTTAACAATTATGGTTAAGGATTACAAACAACAATATTTGTTTATTAAATCTTAAAGGCTAAAACAAAAAAAGTAGCATATACACTTTGTCAATATACTGAATTAAAGAACATAAACAAACAAATTAAACTGGAAATAAACAAACTTAATAACCATGCTAATAACTATTTACAATTAATCCGTGATTTACAATCTAATTGTAAAAATATTAACAAAATGTTTAACAACTTGAAAGCAAATTAATGTAAAATAAATGGTAAGAAATAAATAATTACTTTACCTTAAACAATATAAACACATCAGATTTTAATCAATTAATTAAAAATAATGTAACACTTATTATCAACTTTAATATCCAATAATTAATTAATAGTTGTAAAACAAATACGTCACTTGGACTTAATGGAATAAATTGCAATTTATTAAAACTTTTTATGCTAGAAAGTTTTCCATTATTATTTATAATAATAAACAAGTTTATTATAAATTGTAAAGTAGCTGATACATAACGTATCTCATGAATTACACCTATTCCATTATCAACAAATCCTGAACATTATTGCCCAATTGCTTGCATCTCAATGTTTTTAAAATTAACTAAAAAAATAATACTTAACTTCAAACTTATATTAACCATTAATAATAATGAAACAATTTACACAAATTGGTCCCAATAAATCAGAGTTAACAGAAAATAATAGTGGAGTTGCACAAAATGCAATACTATCTCTGTTTTTATTTTTACTGTACTAAAATTCAATGAAATTGCCAAAAACTTTACATTTGTTTGTATTTGCAAAAAATACAGTATTGTGTACAAAACATTTGTTAACTAAAATCTAAAAAAAATTAAAAGTACAGTCAATAAAAAATAAACAATGATTTATTAACTTTAATCTCAATTTCAATTTATCAATATTCAAGTTTGCTTAATTTACAACAAAGCATCTAAAAAAAACAATGGAATTAAACAAAAAAACATTCAAATTAAATCAAACAAAAATATAAACCTGTAACAAAATTAAATATCTTGGTGTAAACATAAATACTATGCTTACTTGGTGTGATCATATAAAGCATATATTTTTAAAAACTAAATTATTATGCTACTATATAAGAAAATTAAGAAAGCTAAATGTTAACAATTATATTACTGAATTGTTCATTACATCATGTTTTTATCTTTTGATATTATATTGCTTACCCATAATGTTTGCTCGTTTATTAAAACAAAACTTTATTATTTTAAAAACATGCATTTATTTGACATTAAGATCTAACAAATTTAAATATTTTATTTTTATTAAACAACAATGTTGATAAACAATATAACTGTTGTATGCAATTAGCATCAAAAATTACAATTAATAACAATCTACTACATGCATTTTTGACAATTTTAAAGCTTCTGAAAAAACAAAAAAAATTAACGTACACAAAAAACCCAAATTAGTAAATACAAAAATGTATGTTTGCCTTAATTATTCAAAATATTAATAAATCCAAAATTAAACGAAATTGAACTACTTGGAAACTTATTAAAACAGTATTTGTTTTACCCACGCATTTATTTAAACTAATTTGAAAATTTTTACTAATTCCATGCATAATAATTTTGAATTAATTTTTTAAAATTACGTTTATACTATATTGATTATTATTATGTTTATTAACAAATTACCATCTATTTCATTTTAATCCCATTATTTGTACTGTTACTTTTTTATATTAATAGTAGAAATGTATTTTACGTTAAATGTATTTATATTGAGATATAAAAACTTAATAATAATAATAATAATAATAATAATAACAATAAATAATACAAATGTAATACAAAGAATTTTTTTAAATACTGTTAAAATAACAATTTTTAAAAATAATAAAAAATATTAATATTATTATTTGCAAATAAATCTGTTTTTTATTCAGTATTACTATGTGACAAAATTTTAAATATATTATAAATATTTGTATTTAAGGCCCTTGAACGGCTGCGCTACATATTTAAAAACTTAAAAAAATGACAAAATATATGCACAAATATATATTCTACTTTGATTCGCAGTACTTTTTTTATTTTTTTATTTTACTTTAAAATATTATAAACACACAATGTTTAAAAAATATATATTATATTAATTATTATTACTTCTTAAAGAATTCGCTTTAATAAAATAACTTTAATAAAAGTACTTATATGGGAAATAAAATTAAATATGCCTATATGTTACAATTAATCAAATATTAAAACAAAAAAAAAGAAAATGTTATCACTACGGTTATCAGCAAGTTTAAAAAAATATTTTTATTTAAAAAATAACGTTGACGTTAATTATATTGGTTAATGTGCGGTCATTATTTGTCAAAATGAATCACTTAAAATTGTTTTTAAACAAAAGGCTACATTAAAACATTAGCATCTTGCTTATTTAAGAATCGCGGTTAAACAAATACACTAACAACAATTTAACATTAATTGATAAATTTACAACACATTGCCTTGATAAAAGCAGCAAAGTTTAAACACGTAGTGGTGGTCTGGTCACTTACATAAAAAAAGATTTTTTTTTTCTAATTCCAGTATATTATGTAAAATTTTGCAATTTCCCATTGAATGTTTAGGTGTAAATTGTAAGTGTCTATTTTTATCTTTTTATAAAAATATTAATGTTATTAATACGTATATATCGTTATCAGCACGTCGCTCCAAATGTAAAATTGTTTTTTTTTAATATTCTTAATTACTTAATAACAGTTTGTGACAATAATCTGATTTTACTTGCTGGTGATTTCAACAATACTAATACAAATATATTTTTTTCTTTATGGATTTAACCAACATAGTAAATTTTAATACTAAATGTTACTCTAGGTTAAATTGCGTTTTTACTAATTTTATAAAACCAAATTACTTGTTTCATTGACTTTATTGGACTACTCAATTATTCGAGCATTTCCTACATTTTATTTTAGAAAACAATTATACGTACTATGTTTTTCACAACAAAAAATAAAGGAGTTAAATATATTTTTAATTAACACTGTATTATTGCAAAAAATTATAATGACTTAAACACCGCTACAAACGGTTACACTAGTTAAAAATCATTTTAAAAAGCTCTGTATACAAGTTTACATACTTGTAACAACCACCGGCATTACATAAAAAAAGCTAAAAAGGATACAAACGCAAAAAGAGGTAGCATACAAAGCTAACGACCGCTTTTTAGTAAAACATTTAAGCCTTTAAATAAAAAAACAAAATTGGTTTTATTCAAAAATGCATGAATAATTTTTACTTTTCCCCCTACAACAATTCAAAAAACATTTGCAACAATAGTAACAATATTTTATTAAAAAAACAAAAGCTGTAACTACTTCACTTAATGTGAATTCCCTTAATAAACATTTTGTTAACAACAATATTGTAAAAATTTAGTTTAGCTAAAAAATGTAAACACTAATGACAGAATTGATGTTCCCATATCTATAAATAATCTAATACAAAATATTAAAAGGTTTAACTCCACAACGTCATCAGATCCAGATGGGCTTAGCATGCAAATGTTAATACTATGTTTACCCTTAACACACTTTCCAGTAATACACATTTTAACCAGTTT
>JAKXYG010000405.1:0-11472 GCA_025895645.1 Cardicola forsteri | reverse complement strand
ATTTAATTTACCAAAAATAAATAAAATGCAGTTACAAAAATAAAGAATAAATATATTTTAAGAATATAATAATAAAATATATAACTTATAAAATGATCATATAAATTATAAATATTGCTAATAAAACTAATTTGTTATTCCTGCATTTATAAATAAATTAATTAAATTTATTAAGGTATGCAATACAAAAAAATAACAATTATATTTATATATACTAGACAATTGTAAATAAAAAATGTAATCTGTTAACTTAAAAACACGCAACATGCATTAATAATATTAGTTTGTTAAAAAAATCATAAATTTAAATTAAGCAATTAAAATTATACATATATATATATATATATATATATAGATATATATATACTGAGGCAACTGATAAAAACCAAACATATATTTTTTATAATCAATTACAAAGTTTGTTAGATAATGTGTCAAAAAAAACATTTACATTTTAATGCGAAATTAAATAAATATATATATGGGTACTCCTCAAATGTTGGATTACATGCCTATGCTGATAACATAAATAATATTGGTTATATGTTGTTGACGTTAAATGGTCATTATAAAATAAGTGTTGGCAACACTTTTTGCTCACAATAATATACACAAGACAACGTGGGTTTCTCCAAATAGAAAAACAAAAAAAATGATTACATTTGTATTAACACAAAATGGCAATATTTATTGCAAAATGTACGTGCATATGGCGGTGCAGATTTTGATTTTGATCACAAATTTCTTGTTGGAAAATTTTGTTTAAAATTAAAGGCATTAAAAACCACAAAATATTACATATATTTTCGTGTGAGAAGCTTAAACAGTCAAATAACTTAAATCAATTTTACAATTATTAAAAAAATACATTTTAAAATTTAAAAAGAATAGAACAGTTTGATGATCAATGGAAATTGTTTTATAAATTAATTAAAAACTGTGCAGCAAATGTGCTAGGTAAAAAATGTCACTTTCCAAAGAAACAATAGATTTTATCAGTTTTATGAAATGTAATTAATTTCAGAAAAAAAAATTTAGAAAGAAATCAATCTAACAATTTTTCTTTTGGAAAATATTTAATAATAAATATAGAACTTTAGATAAACAGGTTAAAAAAACTGTCGCAAAAATAAAAATGATTGGTTAGAAAGCAGATGCAAAAAAGCAGATAAGGCAGCAGCAAAACATGATTACAAAACTCTGTATAAAATTGTGAAACAATTGTCAGGAGTTAGAAAGAACACCAATATTTCAATTAAAGGAAAGATGGTCGTTTACTTTTAACAAATGATGAGCAATTATCTAAATAAGTAAAACATTAAAAAAAAAACTTAATCAGCCTATGTCAAATACTCTTATATATTTTGATAATGATATGAATGTGACTGAAAATCCGAAAATATGCATTTATAACATTTTTGTAACTAACGTGATTTATGCAATTTAAAGGTTAAAAAACAATAAGGCAAGAGGACTTGACGAGATAACTACAAAAATACTTAAACATGGAGGTGATGTTGTAGCAAGTGAACTTGCTCATTTATTTAATGTTATATGGCATAATCAACATGTTCCAAACTATTGGCGGCAAGAAGTAATTGTTATTCTTCCGAATAAAGAAGTCTGAATAATTGCAATAATTGGGGCGGAATAACCTTATTGTCTGTTTCTGGTAAGATGTTTTGCAAAGTAATTTTAAATTGTTTTAGTAATGCGGTAAATAAACACCTTTAAAAACAACAAGAAAGTTTTCGGAAAGGATAAAACTTTATTAACAAATACTTACCCTTTGTAAAATTATTGAGCAAAGTTAAGAATTTCAGCAACCACTAACAATCAATTTTATTAATTTTATAAAAGTTTTTCACAGTGTTAATCAAGAATATTTGTGAAAAATTGTTAAGTTTTACGAAATACAGTTAAAAAATGTGAATAATATAGGTTCGTTGTGTGTAGTCATACTGCTATGTTCGAAATTGTCACGGGAGTACGTCAAGGATTTATTCTGTTACCGTTTTTGTTTTTTCTGGTAATTAATTTTATTATGACTCAATCTATGAATAATTTGTCTTATGGTATCAAATAGAACCAAGGTAAATTAACGGATTTGTATTTTGCAGATGATATTTGTCTACTTAGTGAAAACCCCTGAAATGATGCAAAATATAACAACACAACTCAGTGATATCAGTTCTCGTATTAGCTTACAGATTAATTGTTCAAATACAAAATTGTTGTGCATAAAACCAAACAATGATTTGCCCATTTAAATTAGTGGACAAAATATTGATAATGTTAATTCCTTTACATAAATGGAAAGCATCATTGGTAAAGACTGACAAACCTAAATTGATGTTAAATCCAGACTTGGTAAAACAATGTCAGTCTTTAATAGACTCAAATCAATATGGTCATGTTCTTCTATTTGCCTAAAGACAAAACTTTGTGTGTACGCATCACTAATCATTCCTGCGGCAATATATGGAAGTAAAATGTGGAAACGTACAAACAAGATTGATAAAATAGTGGATGTATTTTATCGCCGGTGTCTTAAAAGTATTTTAAAGATTACTTGGCGCGATCACATTTCAAATAATGAGATCATAATAAGAACTGAATCTCGTTCACTTTATGACATTATTACAATTAGACGTAGAAAATTACTTGATCAAATTCTATGTTTACCGCCCAAAATACCAGCAAAAACGGTTTTAAAAAAGACAATTGCAAATGGTAAAATAAAGGTTGGCAGACCAAAGAAAACTTGGCAGGAAACTATTCGAGAAGATCTAATTGAAATTAATGTTTTATGGGCACAAGCAAAACGTTTGGCAAAATGTTCAAATACGTAGAAACATGTTGTTGTCTCATGTTCTCTTTAAATTACGAGACTTTAATGTTAATTTTTAATTTATTTATTATTTTATTGCCCAATTTTTTAAGCAAAACTGTTTTGTAATAATAATAATAATAATAATAAACAAACGGAAAAACAACAATCGAGATTGAATATATTTGTATTAGCACAAAATAGCAATTTTTACTGCAAGATATACCTGCATATTGCGGTGCATATGTTAATTTTGATTATGATTTTCTTATTAAAACCTTTTGCTTAAAATTAAAAACAATAAAAACCACAGAAACCTTTCATTTATTTTTTTGTAAAAAAATTAATTTTACAATTTAAAAATAATAGTTTAAAATCTGAACAGGGTAAAAAAATTTGACAATCAATAAAAATTGTTTTATAAAAACATTACACACTGAGAAGATGTCGGTCTAAAAATAATCAACAGATTTTATTTATTTCCTAAAATGTAATTAATCTTAAAAAATAATTTAAAAAAAACGTGATTTATCAATTTTCTTACTTTGAAAAATATTTAATTATACATATAAAACTTTAGATAAACAAAATAAAAAAAATTGTTTTACAGATCATCTTGATGATTAACATTTTAAAAAAGTAATTTTTTATCTCATGTTAAATATCTTTATAGTGTTTAATAATCACAATTATATAAATGTTACACAAAATCCGGAAATATGTAACTGATGTGTAACTAATGTGGTTTATGCAATTCAAAGATTAAAAAAACAATAAATCAGTAGGACTTGCCGTGCAAATTTCAGAGATGCTCAAACATGGAGATAATGTTTTAGCAAGTCAACTTGTTTATTTATTTAATGTTATATGGGATAATTGACTGCAGGTATATCAATAAAAAATTATAGCATTATAATAATAACCAATAAAAATAATTTAGCATTAATTTAAAATTTTGAGTAAATGTTAAAGTAAAAAGAGAATAGTCAATAGAAAATGTCATTATTATCTACTGATAGTAAATAAGTAGTCAGCTTTTAAAGCTAAATTGTCATTTAATAAAATTAATGTAAATTTTTGTTAGAACTAATTATTGTGCAAATTTTTAGTGCTTAATTTTAACGCTATATATATTTTTTTAAGCTATATAAGTAATCATTGTTTTAACATAGATCAAATGAAAGTGTTATCAACATATTTTTTACACAATGGGATAACACCACATCGATTATTAAGTTATTTTCTATAACCACCTTAGTTAAAAATATGGTTAACATTATGAATATAGTAATGACAATGTTTTTATTAATAACAAGGTATATATTTAATATTTTAACATACGTTATTAAGAAATTTCATTTTTTTATTATGAGATAATGCTATTTATTTCCTAAACTAACATCTGGTTGTAATGATCTTATTTTACATTGTACCGTAAAGTAGTGTAATTAATAAAAAACGGACACTTTACTTAAATAAAATGAATAACATTTTTTATTTTAAATTGTTTTTTTAAATAAAAGTTATTTCATTGATTAATAGCAATATATTGATACAACTAAAATAATGGTTTATTTTATGGCACTTAGTAGATTGTACCGAAATCGAACATCCTTTATAAAATAAAATGCATTGTCCTTATTTACTATAAGAATAAGTCAACTAGAAACCTGAATAATTTTATTTTACAATTAGTATGTCACAATTAATAAAAACATTAAAAAAATGAATAGCATGCACTTTAAACATAATTTTTCACTTAACATTTATACACAAATATTTTGTTTTTATATTTTTACCATAAACATAATAGATTTTTTTATTAATTACCGTTTTTAGTTGCTACTCAAATTTTTAAATTTTGCATTTTAAGGTTTATTAACACTGTGTCACGTGTATAACGGAAGAAAATATAAAAGTATCTGATTTATGCTTCGCGTGTTGTTATGTTGACGTAATATGAATGTCTGCAAATAGCTTATAATTTGTTGGTTCCTAGTTGCTACAGTAAGTGCGGACTTCCCCATTGTACGTTTGTGTTATAACTATTTGGACAACGGTAAAGTTATTTATTTTAATAAAATACTTTTTCTAAAACCAAACTATACATAAATAATATGAATATTGTCAAAAATTTATATATTTAAAGCAAATAACTAATGCTATAATTGAGATCAGTTAAGTAAAGTAATAACGTATTTTTAATAAAACTATTGTGTATAATTAATAATACTTCTTGTAGCGTTTTGCTTATTATTTAAAATAAACATAGTTTTTATCTTTTTGTTGTAAATAAATAAAGTTGATAAATAAGCCCTAATTTTATTAACTGTAAATTGCAGTTTAAATGTCACTGGAAGTTACAAAGTTACGAACTCACAAAAATATAAACTGAATAAACAGTGATTACCACAATAATGGTAATTAACCTTTTTTATAATAATATAATAAAATTCATAAACAGTAAATACCACAAATATTTTCCAAATAAATACAATACAATTTATAAGATAATGTAAGATTATGGCACACTATAATAGTAAGAATCATGACAAAACCAGGTGATACATGTATGCCTATAATTAAGTTAAATTAGATTGTTAATATTGTATGTTTTAATGTATACAAACAAACAAACAAGTTATTTTTAAAAATAGTTAAACTCTAGAGGTCTAATGTATACATACGTATTATAAATAACATTGTATGTACTGTTTACATTAAACAGGACTTACGTGCTATGTATACAAATAAAAAAATAATAAAATTTTGGTAATATATACTTATAAAATTTATGCAATGCAACTGGTTAAATTTAAAAGTTATATTGTAAATTATGTAAATTACAATAATATATTTTAATTTCCAGTTTTTTAATAAAGCATATTTGCCTAAGTATTTAATATTTGCTCACTGTTCACGAAAATTAGTCTTATAAAAACATTTTTTTTAAAACGTCTTTAGATTAAAAGGCACTATTATTCATTAAATCATAGTTATCTAAATATTTTATGTGATTTTTATTATTCACATAACGTAGAAGTTACATATTACTCTAAAATAACTACAATAAAGATAAAAAAATAGTTTAAGAACAATTAGTACAGATTATCAGTAATCCAAGTGTATACGTTTCAGATAATTAACCATAAATTTGTTTATTATGCTAATTAAATGTAACAATTATTACAATTATAAATAATAATTCGGTATGTTATAATGCATTAAACCGGATTAAAATGTTATTTTTACTAATAAATAAACCCAAAAAGCTTAGTCATCCTACAGTAAATACATGTACTAACTAATCTAAGGATTTTATGTTATAAACTGGTCAAATGTAGTAGAAATGCATTAATGTTTACTTCCGCTTGACTTTTTATTAATTATAAATGTGCTTTTTAGCACGTTTGAGTACAGGACACATAACCCAATTAAATAAATAAAACAATTTTTAAAATTTTAATTTATTTACTCAAATAACAATAAAAACCAATTTAACGCAATTTTAGATATGTATTATTTTTCTTCATTAATTAAACAAATTTTGCATCTTTAGTAATGAACAAGTACGATAAGTTTTTATTTATTAACCAAAATCATTTATTTTTTAAACCATTACAGTAATTATACACTATTAATTACAACGCAACATGGTATTAATTTTAATAACATAGTTACTGAAATAAATATTTAACTTTACAGGTAAATATATAAAGCTGAATCTTTATTGCTTTAAAAAATAAACTTATTTACATAGAAGTTACATTAATATAAATACACTACTAATTTATTTATTAATAATTACAATTAAAGTTAATATTTACTACTTACGTAATACATTTTAAATAGATAGTTTTAACAATAGCTGCATGTGACCTAATTATATATAATTTTATTTGATTCGGCGTGACATTTATATAAAGGTTGTCTGACATAACAGTTTACAAGTATAGAAATAGTTAGAAAAATGACCCTACTTGTTTCCTATTATATATAATATGCTGATTATTTAAATAAACTTGGTGCATTATAAATGTAGTTAATACAAAATTCATATAATTGCAAAAAATAAGGAGTGTTGGCGGTCACATATAATAATATTAATAATTACAATTAGCATGTTAATAATCTTAGAAACAATAGATACAACTCTAAACTGCTTTACTGGGATGTACATCAAGAAATAATTTATTTAGAACAATTATAAAACTGTAAAATTTTGGAATTAATTTATGTAACTTTTAGGTATTATTTAATATATATACAAATGTTATTCAGGCATTATAATAATAAAAGAACACATTAACGTGCAAAAACTAAGTATCCTATATTTTTATTTGTTTTAATCCTAACAAAAGTAGTAATGATTTTTAAACTTTAGCACATATTATTTTTATTTGGTGCAGTGGTCGTAATAATATAAATATTTTCTAACTTATACGACACATTTGTAATTATTATTACAAGTACAAAATAGGTTAAAAAAAATGACAATAATTATTTTAATTGTATTTTGCAATACACTATCAATCTACTGCTTTATTTAATAGTTAACATTAAACATTAATTATTTTAAAAAAAACGTATAAATATAATAAAAAAATATTTAAATATAATTTTATGTACAAAAATTATAAACATTTTTGTTACAGTTTTTTCCTTAGCCAAAAAGTTACAAAAAGAAAATAACGCAGTTATACCGCTGTGGAATTGGTTCATAATTTATATTCTTCTGAGTTTAGGATGCACCCGTAAAAATTTGAAAACAGAAATATCACCAATTAAAATTGAAAAATATATATTTTTTAATTATCCTAAATTATCAGCATTCCAAAAATTGGGTAAAAAATTCACAGGATAAAATTCTGCATTTTCTCTTTTCTAAAATATATATTAAAAATATAAATTTAACAATAATATTACAGGTATTGTACAAAACCCTTTTGCTTTGAGAATAAACATGGAGCAATAAGACAACAATTACAGCAAAACAACAACAACAATAACGAAGTCTTATTAGCATTAAATATTCTGATAATTAAAAATTGCACTTTTTTTCGGCTTTTACTCAACCTTGTCATCCAAAAACTTTGTTGTTTGCCGGAATGGTGTTATCTTCCATTGTTTCTGCGAAAACCGTAATTATCCTTTTATAATTATTACATTTATCAACTTGTTGAAATCGATTGCTTAGCGTCAACTTTTATTGTTTTGCAGCAGTATACATTTTCACAAAAGCCAGGTTGCCAACTTTGCGCTTAAACACTTCTCCGTTATTCAGGCTTGAGACTGGCTACATTAAATTATTTTTAATCTAAACTAAGCGGAGTTATTTTACGCAGGTAACACCTTTAATATCCAATTATACATTTTTAAATTTTTAGTAATTATTTGTTGGTTACTTTTAAGCGTTTGACAAACGTTGCACTGTATAGACACTTACATGTCGATATTAAGAGAGGACAATGCTGACCAAATATTGTCAAACTTATACAACAATGACTGCAACATTAAAATAAATATACACTAACTTTTAAATTTTAAAATTGCAATTGTCAGAAACAATTAATGCACTGCAATATATGCCTTTTATTTATTATTTTTTTAAATGTTTTTACTAACATTCGGTATATTATAGCATTGCCAATAAAACATTATTAATTAATGTAACTTACTCTAAGCAATAGTTGTTAATACATGCTTGACTTTTTGGCATTATTATTATTATTATTATTATTATTATTAAAGTTTAATATCTTACTAGAGATACAGTTAGCATAACATTTTTACCATCAATATAAATAAGTAGTAGTACAACTAATGGTATCAAAATGAAATAGAATGTCATATGTTAAGAAATATAAATATAACCTAAATAGTATGTATTTAATTTAAAAATATATATACAAAATTGCTGTGCATTAAATAAGTCGTTATTAGGCACACTTGTACTGTGAGATGTCCAAATTAGTTCAAATAAATGTGTAGGTGAAACAATTCCTACTTTAATAAGTTTCTTAGTAGTTCAATTTTAATTGATTCTGGATTGGTTAATACTCTGGATAAATAAGGCAAACATTAATTTTTGTATTGATTAATGTTGGCTTTTATGTGCAGGTAAGTTTTTCTTGTTTTTCTAGAAACTTTAGTATTGTTAAAAACTGCATGTAGCAGGTGATTGTTATTACTGTTAATCCTTGATGCTAATTGACAGCAAAAACGGTCTAACTCTTTTTACAGATGGTTAGAAAATTAAAGACCGTGTATAAACCTTAGTCTATTAGTGGTTGTAAGTTAATACATTTACAAAACATTACAAAATTAAAAACATGACACAATGTAAATTTTTTATATTAATCGATTTTTTAAAATGCTTACAGAAAAGAAAAAAAGTTTTAATAAATGTACATGTGCATATACTATAATACCCTATCTACTACAGCGTGATCATTATCACTGTAGAAATTAACTCGTCCAAGTTCAATAGTTGTTTTTAATTGACAATGAATATATTGTATTCAGTTTTGTTGTTTTTTTGTAATAACGGCACATTACTTTTTGTGCTGCATATAAAATCAATTTGGCAATATGCACAAATTTGTAATACTTACTTTTGGAGATCCGTTTTCAATTCCGTAAATTGACCAAATTATTTGATTTTTTTGATTAAATAACGGATTTACTATAATTTGTCAATTTTAATTTTCGTGTATTTTCGCACATGCCAAATATATTTTGCAAATAAAGCGTTTTAAACTTGCGAATGTCTTAAATGACTATATGCATTTTCTGCACAATTACTGGTGTTATTTTTAACGTTTATTATAATTTTAAAAACTGACACTTACATACTCTTTACACGTAACTAGGTACACACTACTTGAGATTGTGAGGAGCAATAATAATTTTTTTTAATAATAACACGTTAATAGGTACATTTTTTATACAATAAAAAAATACTTTTTGATCTTTTTATACTGTGTTATAATGATAAATAGAGTCGTTTATTTGGATTTTGCAGGTAGTTTATTAACTATTAAAAACAAACTTTTTTGGACACAGCCTGTCAAAACATAGAGTTTGCATAATTTTATCTTTCTTTTTGAAAATTTAATATAAATTGCGCGACATAAGGGGGGGGCGTAATCAACTGTAAACGGCAATGATATTGATACTATTTATTATTTTACATATCTGGAAAGCATCGTTGGTAACAACAAAAAAACCAAAATTTATGTTAAAGCCAAAGTCAGTTTTTTAAAAACTCTAATTGATATAATTATGTTTTTCTATTTAGCTAAATACAAAACGTCGTTTGTACGCATTAATACGTATTATCACGACAATAAATGGGAATAAAAAATGGAAGCGTACGGACAAAATTAAAAAAATGGTTGATACTTTTTTATTGTTAGTGTTTTAAAAGTTTTTTAATAATTACCAAAGGCAATCACATTTATAATAATAAAATTAATAAAAATTAAATTAATGATATGAATACAATTACACAAAGAAAATTATTTGGTCAATTTCTACGTTTACCGCCCAAAAAAACTAGCAATAACTGTTTTTAAATTGACCATTTTAAATGGTAAAAAAACGTTTGGCAAACCACAAAAAAAATGCTTAAAAACTTTTTTTTTAAATAATGAAAATAAATGTTTTATAGGATAAGGCAAAACGTTTAGTAAAATAAACCTTTTTGTTGTCTTGTGTTTTATTTAAATTACGAGATTTTGTTCTTGTGACGTTCTACTGTAATTGTTGCCTTATTGCATTATTTTTTGAAACAATGGTGTTCTGTAATAAATAATAATAATGAAAATGTTAAATTTTAAATTATTAATTATTTCAACATTACAAACAATTATCTTAAAAATCAATTAATTAAATTATATTTAAATAAATTATTTTGCATAACTTTAATGTTTTATCTATAATAATAATAATAACTAATTTAATAATTATTACTTAATAATGTTTATAAAAATTTAATTAAATAAATTAAACATTTCTTGAAAGCAAATGGATTTAACTGTTTATAGTATTTGTGTATGTATTACCAATTTTACCAATGTTTTTATTAATTATTTGTTTTGTTTTTAAAATATATTGCCTGTAAACGACATTAATGTACACTTAATCTTGTTTAACTTTTAAATAAATATTATATAAGTTTTAAACAAATTTGTATTTTAAATGGTTTGTAAACATTTTGTAAAACGTTACTAACATCTTTATTTTACGTGATATAACTATCTATCTTGCGAAATTTAAAATAATCTTTTGCAATTTGTTTATTTATAAATTCGTTAAATTTGCATAACAATGTTGTTTATTAACAGAAAAATCAGGACACAATAAAAATTAGAAAAGAATAGTCACGTTTTCAACAAACGTAAAAAATTATAATGTAAACATTATTTCTAAAAACAGAGTTTAAAAAATTCATAATGCACTGCAATATAAAAATAATTAATAAAATTAAAATTAACAATAATAATGTTATATATTTGATTTCAGCACTAACAATTCTTGTCAAAAAACGCAGTTTATTTAAAGTGAATATGTCTAAAGAATAATTAACAACAACAGAATAGTAAACAAGACACACATTAAAATTAAATGTGTATGCCAAC